>JALGBA010004003.1:547500-825000 GCA_023970755.1 Azemiops feae | reverse complement strand
TATTCATATGGGAGAATGACACATACTGTGTTGCCCTTAAGGTGTTTCAGGGTTATTATGACATCAGGTTCTGGTTATGCTTATACCGAGTAAAAATTAAGAAAAGCCTTCTTCATGCAGCAATTGTTCATATAATGGAATTACAGAGTTGGAAGGGAACTTAGAGGTCTTCCAGTCCAACCCCCTGCTCTGGCAGGAAACCCTATACCATTTTAGACAAATTGTTGGCTAGACACTTTACAAAAAATAGCTGGGAATGAAAGAAGTACAAGGTCTGATTGACAAGAGGATAGGCTCTGGCTAGTAGGAGAAGACAGGGGAAAAATCTATATTCAAGTTCTGAATTTATAGATGAGATAAAAATTTGGAAATATAGTAAGAATTTTGTAGCAATGGGCTACACACAACCATCCTGTTCAAGAAATATTTCTATACTAGAATGGTTCCAGCTTATGTGAAAGTCTTGTATGTATGTATGTATGTATACTTATGTATGTATGTATGTATGTATGTATGTATGTATGTATGTATGTATGTATGTATGTATAGGGTTTTCACTATAGATCATCTTATGGAGCCAACGGGGACTGGATCTTCAGCAGAACAAGTTGGTATGTGGATGGACTGCTCACCATTTCTTGTATTCTGAGACCTGAGAGCTCAACAGAAATCTTATCTGGAATCAATGATTCTGCTGCCTGCTCTAAGAAACCTGTTTGATTTTATTATGCTCTTTGTTTAATTTTAAATGAAGCAAAATATTACAAAGAAAGTACATTCTGTATCATGGTCTACAAGCATCTCTTCATTTGGGAAAATAGGCAGCATGTTAGCTTCAGGGTAAATAACAGAATAACACATAACAGAGGTGGAAGGGACCTTGGAGGTTTTCTAGTCCAACCCCCTGCTCAGGCAGGAGACCCTATACCATTTCATACAAATGATTGTCCAATCTCTTCTTAAAAACTTCCAGTGTTGGAGCATCCACAATTTCTGGAGGCAAGTTGTTCCACTGATTAATTGTTCTAACTGTCAGAAATTTCTTCTTACTTCTAGGCTGCTTCTTTCCTTGCTTAGTTTCCATTGATTGCTTCTTGTCCTGCCTTTAGGTGCTTTGGAGAATAGCTTGACTGCCTTTTCTTTGTGGCAACCCCTGAGATATTGGAATGCTAGTATCATGTCACCTCTAATCCTTCTTTTCATTAAACTAGACATACCCAATTCCAGCAACTGTTCCTTATATGTTTTAGCCTCTAGTCCCCTAATCATCTTTGTTGCTCTTCTCTGCATTCTTTCTAGACTCTCAACATCTTTTTTGCATCATGGTGACCAAAAGTGGATGCAGTATTCCAAGTGTGGTATTACCAAGGCTTTATAAAGTGATATTAACACTTCATAAGTTTCCTTCTCTGGAATAATTCTGAAAAAGTTCTTGTGATTGCGCAACACTGATTACAGGTAGTCCTCAAGTGACAACAGCAACTGGGACTGGAATTTCCATTGTTAAGTGAGGGTATACAAGGCATGCCAGTCAGAAGGGAATTTCAAAGACTGGTCATAACCACCATGGAGTGCCATCGTCACTTCAACCATTGCTGAATGAATAGTTGTAAGTCGAATAGTTGTAAGTCGGTAGTCAAATGAAAGGTCTTAGAGGCTCAGCCAGAGTCAAAGCCACCACAAAGTGTCCTGTGTACTTCTGTGCTGTGGTACATGTTACCTGTGGCAGGGTAGATGGTCTGATCTTAAAGTCATATGGATCTATTCAAAATCATTCTGGCTTCTGTTGTCTTTCTTGTAGGTGCTCTGTACCCAGAATGTCTCCAGAATGCTGGAGAAATCTGAATATTAAGAATTATAGTGAAAACCCAATCAGATGTATTGGATTAAAGTGTGAATTAAATGTAGTCATTCACCAGCCTTCTGTAACTCAAAAAGTATCAAAATAGGTTTATAAATGTATATTTTAAGGTAAAATAAGTTTTGGAACTAGTTAAAATATATAGTAAAATATCACATACCCCTTTTATAGATTTGTATGTGTCTCTGTGCGTGTGTCTCTGTGTGTGCAGATATATTTTAGCAAACCGAGAGCCAGTTTGGTCTAGTGGTTAAGATACCAGCTAGAAAAAGAGACTGAGCTTTAGTTCTGCCTTAGGCATGAACACTATGTGCGTGACTTTGGACCAGTTACACTTTCTTAGCATGCAATGTCAGGCTTAGGCGACATGCTGCTTGACCAATTCTTATCTGAACTAATGGATCAACGATTTATTCAAAGAAAGAAAGAAAGAAAGAAAGAAAGAAAGAAAGAAAGAAAGAAAGAAAGAAAGAAAGAAAGAAAGAAAGAAAGAAAGAAAGAAAGAAAGAAAGAAAGAAAGAAAGAGAAAGAAAAGAGCAGACTATATCTACATTAAATTGTTAGCAATTTAATGTAGATATAGCTTGGAAAAGAGCACATAATAGATCCTTCAGATTTCCTCTCTCTTATAATCAACCTATCTGAGCATTTATCAGAGTGGTTTTATCTATAAGTTAGATACCTTGATGTGGTTCTGATGATTCTGGATTCTCTCCAGTTGTGTCTAGCAAAGAGAGAGGTTTTAATTCCCTTCATTCTTTTACAGTGTATGGGATTTAAAAACAGAAAAACAAAGAACTAAATTCTCTTTCCAATCAGCACAACCAATGGTGGGAAAAAGGGGGAAAAATCAATCAAACGGCTAAATCTAAGATAAGATAGAGTCTGGGATTCCTCTGATTTCAACATTTTGGCAATTTGGGGAGACTGTTACTTCCTGATCTCCAATCTTGGGAGGAAATCTAAATTGGATTTCTTTCTCCAAGCCCAAAGGACAGAAACTCTAAATATCTAGGATTTTGTCCCAGAAAATATAAATATTGCTGTCTAAATGAATGAGCGATATATAATATGCTTGAGCAGAAATGTGCAGCAGAGCAGGCTCTATTCTGCAGCAAATACAAGTATTTGATGGGGTTCTGTGAGAGGCTAAAAAGAAACGGGGGGAGGGAAGGGGGGAGCGAGTTCATTTGAATGTAGCCCTGGGCAACCATAGCAATTTTTCTAAGGTACAGTGGAAAATGTTGGATTTGTCAGCTAAGGAGGGCATTTGTACTCATGATGACTCATCGGGGGTTCTAAGAAACAAGAAATAACAATTTCCACAGCCTAAACAAGTTTAAAAACCCCTGAAGAAGAGGACTTTTGAAAGGCACTTGCTTTATGGTTGATTTGATTTTACTAGATACAGTAAATGAATAGTAGACTTCATACAGAGTGTACAGATGGCATTAGAGGTCACAGAATGCAATTCCATACAAAGATTCAGATAGATGTAAGCCCTTTCCAATTTATGTTTAGATATAATTAATATTCTTAGATTTAGCGCTTGAGTAATATCACTCTTAATTAATATCACCAGCAATGTAGGTGTAGAATGTGCTAAAGATTTTTTCCTATCTTATTCTTCAAATATGTTTAGAAATGAAGTATATGAGACATTTTGGTGTATCAAATCTTCGCCGTATTTATCCTGGATGAGTCATCCTTCTTCCTTTTTACTGAACAATTGTGTACTGAGTCACACACTGTTCAGAAGAGATTTCATGGCCTATATTTCCAGCAGACAGATTAGATGAGTAGGAACTCAATTGGCATAATTAGTGTCAAGAACAATAACTTTAAAAGCGTTTTAATTCCTAAGGTTGGTCAGGTAGAAAATATATAGATATTTGTGGGAAAGTGAAACATTAAAGCAGGGAGGAGGGTGATTATTTCATCAGCTCTTATATAACAAATAAAGTTGTGATTAAATAGTGATTACAACTGGCCAGTGGAGAGCTAATATCCGTATATATATTATCTGCTTATTTAAGAATTTTCAGAGTGTTCTTGTAATATAGCAGTTCACTTTCATTGATAGTGATGGTTTTCTACATAATCCAAATATTTCTTTTAAACACTTCAAGCAAATAGTGGTTCAATAATCAAAGAACTGTGTATATTTGAAATGGCCCAAATGTTTGCTTTTCAGGAAAAAGAAGAGGAAAAGGGTAATTCAAAGGTGCTAAATTATGTCCTTTAAGTCTAATGTTCAGCCTTCTTACAATTGTTGTTCCTGCATTCTGCTGATTTCTTTTTCCAGTGACATTCCCATCATTTCAATACTCTATCCTTTGCTTGCCTGTACAAGATGCCAAAGTTTAATTTAAATGCTTTTCTTTCATTTTCAAGAAACATGGTTATAAGGAAGCTGCTGTGCAAAAGACATGATTTAGCCTAGTGCTCTATGGAAACAAAGAAAAAAAGAAAAAAGGGGGGGAGCGAGGCCAGCAAGATGCAGGTGGGAAGATCTAGTATCCTAGTAGAGCTAATGCATTGCAAAGATGATTCCCACGGTTATTAGAGGGAACGTGAAGAGACTACTTGCTATGAAACATTTTAATTTTAATATCATTTTAATAGGCATTTCTATGTCATGTCTCAGCAGGCATTTCAAAAGCAGTCAGGAATGTCATTGAAGGTAATGAAAGTCAATGGAATTTTTTAAAAAATCAATCAGCTGCATGGATGACCCTTAGTCAATCAAATCACTAATTGCTTCCACACTCTGTGAGAAAAGACTTCCAGCCCCTGAAACATTGACAGCACACAAATATGTATACACTCTTGCAGATTATTAAACCTGGATACTTGTAATAAAGATACATCTGTCTCAATCCTAGCATTCTTCCACTGACAAGACAAATGTATAACCAAGTTTTCTTGCAAGCCCAACATGCAGTTCCCAAAAATCTAGGAATAATTAGTGTACCTCTGTGTCATCTCTCTCTCTCTCTCTCTCTCTCTCTCTCTCTCTCTCTCTCTCTCTCTCTCTCTCTCTCTCTCTCCTCTATCTCTCTCTCTCTTCTCTCTCACCACACACACACACACACACACACACACACATTTCTGTCTCTGTCCCTGTCCCTATCTCTCTGTCTCTCTGTCTCTCTGTCTCTCTCTCTGTCTCTCTTTGTCTCTCTCTCTTCTTACTATTTGTAATTGAATGTTTAGTCTAGAGACACAGGATTGTGCTTGTTGGCCTATTCATACTACTTTATGCCTTGTTGACTGGTCCACGCTGTCCGAATATGATGGTAAGTTCAGAAGAAAGGATCTAAGTTACATATAACTATTAATCATGTGGCCTATGGATCCCTTTCCCCAGATGGTTGTTTAATTTCAATATGTGAGGAATACATAGAAGGGAACGTGATGCCAGTTCAGAGGTTCAAATAGTAGTAGTGGTCTTTATTATGATTATTGACCAGAATTCTGATAGTTAACAAAATAAGTTAAGTAAACAATGTCTTTTTCAAAGGAAATAAAAAGATAATATTATAACTAGGTCACTGAGGGTATTAGGGCATGCCTAGTTTTACAACAAGATAAAAAAAATAGCCATTGCCAAGGAAATAAAATAGTACTGATTTGATAAAAGTAACAATATAAAACAAATCTGATTTGGCTGGCTACTTTGCCAAATAAGGAGTTACAAAGCATGCCTTTATGTCCTTATAGAAAACACAATTTAACAGGACATGAGCTATGGATTCAGTGGGTATTTTTCCACCAGGCACAATCTTAGCTCATAAGTGTTTTTTAAAATATATATTTGCCTTCAATAACACCTAGTGAAAAGTTCTTGGGATAGTTATTTGTCTTACATATCTGGCTGGTATAAAAAGATAGGGGTTGGCTTCTCACGAACACATTCTTGGGTAGGGCAGATAGATCTAATTGGGTTTCCCAAACTCTAGAATGTTCTTTGAATGCAGTAAATGCTTAATTGTTTTTATCATAGTGGCTTCAGCTTCTGAGGAAAAAATACAACTATAACCAGTGATCCCATTTCTACATTTGCTAGACCTACCTCTTTCCTGTAGTTAAAAACTACAGTGATGAAGCACCTACAACTTCTGAAGGCAAACTGTTTCACTGGTTAATTGTCCGCACTGTTAGGAAGTTTCTCCTTAATTCCATGTTCTCCTTAATTCTCCTTGATTAGTTTCCATCCATTTTTTTCTTGTCTTGCTTTCTGGTGCTTTGGAAATAAGTTGACCTTCTCTTCTTTATGTTAGCCCTTCAAATACTAGAATACTGCTATCATATCACCCCTAGTCCTTTTCTCTAGACTGGCCATATCCAATTCCTGCAACTATTTGTTGCAAAATTAGATTGCACTCTCCAGGACAAACTTTTACTGAATTATATGTTCCCAATTAAGCAAACCTTAACCAGGTAGAGCTTTAATATTGCTGGGATATGTTGTGCCTCTCTGATAAATGGGAGGATTTCATTAGTGCTGATGATTTTTATCCATTTGGAATTACATAGTTCTGGTGTCCACTGCATTTGGTAGAGCTATGGAAAACCCACACTCAAAACATTTAAAAATTTTCACTTGCATTATCATCTGGCCATTTAGCAGCCAGACCTGGACTCAAGGTTGCTTTGCAAAATTTTAGTCCAGCTAATCGGTGAAAGAATGTGGACCTAGTCTTGGGAATAGAGAAGAAATAACCCATTAAGGAAGGTATGTCAGTAATGATTTCTCCGTCTTTCAAGAGAGGAAAGGGCGAGAAAGAAAATAACATTTACATTATTTAAAATGAAGAGAGGAATTCTCATGGACTTTCAAGTGTAATGTCAGTCCTTCGTAGTAGACAAGGTCAAGAAACAGGTGCAGCCAGGATTCCAAAAATGCTCTTTATGGTTGCATGACAGAATAAAGGATGATTAACTTATCTGCCACTTTAACTGATCACATCAATTGCCATAAGACACATATAATAGCATACAACTGTTAGTAGTGAATATCAGTATGTAATCTCTGTTGACTGTGTAATCTTGTTTGGCAACTGTGTAGTTTTTGCTGACATCCACTAATAGGGGGCTGATACACTTGCAGTTAAAATTCTGAAATGAGACAAACATGTTATCTGCTTTTCATTTCCTTCCGGTGATATGTTTGGTCTTTTCTGCCTGTTACTTCTACCACTGCACACTCAGAATGAATCTCTCTCTCTCTCTTATCAATATCCTGTCTTCCTTGAACAAACAAATTTGCATTTTTCCCTAGTTCCACTTCATCTTCTCCACTTACAGGGTTTGGCAGCGCATTTCAGTTAGTGATAAGCTATATTTGGAGAATCCTTAGCCATCTAGGTGTTACTACCTTATAAAGTTCTGGAGGTATTATTAAATGCATGGTAATTTGGAAAACATGAGATTTAAGTTTGTATCTTCCTCTTCATTCTGGAATGTTTGATCCTTTTTTTTCCTGGGCATTAAGGCTGATCTGTGAAACTCCATTTGAATCTTGCTTCCTTGTTTGTGCATTGCTCTTAGGAAGCTTGATGTTAATTGTAAAAATTTTTAGATACAAGTGAAAGGTTCATCTGTTCTTCATCTGTTAAATTTTAAAACATCCCCCTTTCTTCCTTGGTTTCTTCATAGGGGTCCCACAATCTGTGCTGTTCTTTTTCTGGACAAAATTTAATATATTCTGTAGCATCACCTTTTGACTCTGTAGTATTTTGCTAAGAGATTGAGCCACTGATGGGATTCAAATACCTGAACAACTGGTTCTCTGTGTGGATGCAGGCCTGGGCCTAGAATGGACTTCCAGAAGTGACATTCACACACTTTTGGTGGGCCGTTCTAGGCCTGGGAGGCGTCCTCCAGGCCTTCCAGGCCTAGAACAGCCCACAGGAAGTTCAACAAAATTTAGCTACTGGTTCTGTCGAACCGGTGCAAACCAGCTGAATCCCACCACTGGATTGAGCTCTTCTTCTCTCTCCCCTTTAGAAAATTCCGTTCTTTACGAGTCTGTAATCTCTTAAGTCGGGGTAGTGTTGGGGCGATTAGATGGAGCTGATCGTTTACTGGCCAGATGCCCTTCCTGACACCATGCAGAGTTCATAGCAGATATACTCCAGCAGTATATAAACCAAAATTTAGAAAAACAATCCTTATTTTTTCTAAAAATGTAAAAAAAATCAATTTGCAGCTTTAAATATTTACAGGTAAAACACCCATTGGCATGATAATATCATACAAAATTTTTCAAATCATAGATTGCAAGTGTTTATTTATTAATCATATTTACAATATTTATAATATATATATAAATATATATAACTGCTCATCTCATGAAAAGTGACTCTGGACAAGGTACAATGGTCAGTAGAAAAACCTATATAAGTCTCTGAACAGACCACAAGGTCTCCTATTATTGAAATAACTCCGCTAAAAAAAGAGGTTCCCATTACATAAAATACGTAATTGCTGAGCTGTACAGTGAACTTGGATGTAGAGATAATAAAGCTTAAATAGTAACACACATAATAAAGATTATGTTCTCTGTCATAGCATCTGTCTCTGGAATAGCATTAGAAATCCATGTAGCTCCAATCCTGATGGCATTAGTCTCTCAGACTCAGGAGTAGGGACATTATTCAGCCCCTGATAAGCATTTGGAATTTGTATCCAGATGTGTATCCTCTTCCTATTTTGTTTATGTATATATATAGAGAGATAGATAGATAGATAGATAGATAGATAGATAGATAGATAGATAGATAGATAGATAGATAGATATAGATAGATAGATAGATAGATAGATAGATATAGATAGATAGATAGATAGATAGATAGATAGATATAGATAGATAGATAGATAGATAGATAGATAGATAGATAGATAGATAGATAGATAGATAGATAGATAGATAGATAGATAGATAGATAGATGGATGGATGGATATACATACATACAGACACATATATAGATATAGATATAGATATAAAAACTAGCAAAAGAGAAATGTGGTGAGAATTCTCTTCCTGAGTGTGGGACCCAAAACCATGGCTCAGGAAATGTTATTTCAACTTAAGAGATGCTTCATATTCACAAGGGTGCAGGTCATCTCTTCACCGCCAATTCACTTGTCAATAATAATTTATGAAACTTGTCTGCCTCTTAACTCTCAATGACTCGGAATCAAATAAAGAAATTATAATAAAACCAATAAAAGATAAAAAATAAAGATAAAGAAGCAATGGCCAGTTATTGCTCACCCAGAGAAAAAAAGTAAAAAGGCTAAAAGCTGTTTTTCTCTTTTTGATTAATAATTCAATTGAGGGTAGCCAATGATTGGCAATTGGGCAGTGCTATCAAAATCTGATATTATTTGATTTCAGTGACCGTTCTTTATTAGTCTGCCTTCATTTAGTATAACATTAAATGTTACAATTTCTTATTGAGATTTCCATGATTGTTACTCATTCAATTTTTTTAGAACATTGAATTATAAGATCTATTAGTGTCAGTGTCAATTCTCCAGGAAGCAGCACAGCTTATGAATCATGTTCCTACTATACGTTTAAATAAATCATCATATCAAAAATGGAAGCAAGATGTTGAAGGATATTTGAGTTATGTTTTTTACTCCTAAAGGATCATTTCCAAAATACAGTGGCATCTCAGTTCTCAACTGCTTTGAAATTCATCGAACTGGGTACTCAATGCATTTTGATGAGAAAATGTCCTGATACTTGTTGTTTGTTTGGTACTCAATGTGCAAGCTAGAACTTGTCAATGTTGGTTGCCTCATGACTTGCTACCCTTTCCAGTTGAAATAAAGGGTGATGCATTAATCATGCACATTCCCTTGCAGTCTTATCTTTGCTTCTGTGGTCATTTTGTGTATTTTTGCACTTTTTTCTCATCAGTACAGTAAAGTGAAGTTTTTATTTTATTTAATTAAGATTTATTAATTTTTAGGTTTATTTCTCATGTAAAGTAATGATATACAACCCTATATTTTTACATATTGCCTTAAAATGTGCGTTGTCTTTGGTTTGATAATGCATTAAATTTATTTGTATTATTCCTATGGGAAAAATTTTGTTTGACACTCATTGTTTTTGGTACTCATCATGCCTCTCAGAACCAATTAATGAGTACTGAGGTAGTGCTGTATTCATCTCAAATTTGTCAGTAGCAAATACTATTTGGGATAACAGGGAATACAGATGAAACAAATAAATAGATGGAATGAATTTGGCTGAAGTCAAATCATTGAAAGCTAATTCATTATAAGTTGACTTGTAGCACTAGATTCTTGTTAAAAATTGTAGCTGGCTTAGATTTGCCAACTTCCTTCTGCAGCCTTTAGTACAATGGTTAAGTATAACTGAATTAAGGTTCAGTCTAATTAAAGGTTCTTTAAGGAACTGATCAGGAGTTTTCTTCCAGAATGTTAATAGAATAAATAACTATTATTATGAATTCAATTATTATTAATAATAATATTATAAATTTATAATATTTGCCTATGAATGAATCAACCTAGAAATTGACCTTATAATTGTTCCAGTTGTTAATAGGTATGACTACATAGTAAGAGACTACTTATTTTTTGTAAACACAAACAGAATAGAGTGTTTCATGTACCTATTGCATCTTGCAGAAATAGAAAAAGAAAAAACTCAATCTTTTCTATTCTAGAAGTCGTTTAAAATTCATAATGATTTATAAGTTAAGAATAATAAGGAATCCTTTGTTTATTTACCTCTCTTATTATTATTATTTTTACATCTCTTAGGCTTAAATCTCAAACAGATCAACTGGTTTGAAAATTTGTTTCCAGGGTGAATACATTAATTCTCCAAATTAAATGAGCTTTTCAAACCAGGTCAGCAATTTTGACTGAATCACTAAATGCAATGAAATGCCTCAAATCAATTTGGAAAATGGAATTAGCTTGTTTTCCCAACTTGAATTCAGTCATTAAATCAAATCAGGTCAACAGTCCAAACTGAACTGACAGTTTGATTTGGATCAGAATTGATGTGCACTTTTAACAGAGAACAAAAAGCAAGGGTGAGGTAAAAGTTTGAATCCATTTCCTAGCCAGTTATTATATAAATATCTTATTTTGCTTTTTTTTTTTTTTACAGTTGATGAAGGTGGTAAATGAGATGTGTCCAAATATCACAAGAATTTACAATATTGGAAAAAGTCATCAAGGGCTAAAGCTGTATGCTGTTGAAATATCCGACAATCCTGGAGAACACGAAGTTGGTTAGGATTACATTCTGACAAAAATAACAATCTGAAAGCTTTGTGATGATGGCTTTGGAATGTTTAAAATTTTAATATTTCCCATTTTATAGCATCTAGCTAGCAGTAGAGATATGTGCCTATAAGATTCAGTATTGCAAAATATGTGGGAGGAATTTTAATTATATTTTCCTAATTTTAGAAAATCAATATAAATAGAAACTATCCAGAGATGGGGCTCAGCTTTCCCAATATTAATCATATATTTTTCATTGCAATAAAATCTTTAATACTCAGAAATATAGTTCTTGTGGTTGATACCTATTCATTTAAAATACCCAAATCCAACCTGGTGCCCTATATTTTGTAGATCTTATAGTTCCTAGAATATAAATCTCATAAATAAATAAATTAATCTCCAGCCAGAATGATTAAAATGAACATTAACAGAGTATATAATGCTTTTTAAAAATAAAAATAAAACCTCTTTAGACCTATACTAAGAGCAACTATTATAAACATTGCTTTATTAGATGGTTTCTAAACGGTTCATCCAGCTTAAAGAAAATCCTAAATCAGCTGAATCATATGACTGATGCCTAAAAATATGCTCATTTTAGTTCTTCAGATTGAGCTGAATAAAATCTTTTGAGTTAATCCAGTTAATCACTTTGGACAGATTCTCTACTTCCAAGAGGTGAAATAGGAAAATCCTTGTAAAATGACTGGAATTAAGTCTTTCTGAGCAATTTGTTCTCTTTCCCCAAATCCCCAAATAATGTTTTGATTTTATTTCCTCAAGAAGGAGAGGAGAGACAGAGAGTGAAGAGGAATGGAATTGAGCTGACTTAATTGAGTTGAATGACTAACAAATGTATCTTCTAAATGCAGGAAATAGTTAATAAGTCATGTTCCAGATGCAGTGCTTTGGAGTTACTTGGCTACAGTTATTATTGAGATGCTTTATGAAACTTCTCATAAAGACCGTACCTTAAATATGAATACATATACAATGATGATGATGATAATGATGATGATGATGGTGGTGGTGGTGGTGGTGGTGGTGGTGGTGGTGGTGGTGATGATGATGATGATGATGATGATAATCATAATCATGATCATAATCATAATCATAATCATAATCATAATCATAATCATAATCATAATCATAAAGTTGGAAGGGACCTTGGAGGCCATCTAGTCCAACTCCCTGCTCAGGAAGGAAACCCTATACCATTTCAGACAAATGGCTGTCCAGTCTCTTCTTAAAAACTTCCAGTGTTGGAGCATTCACAACTTCTGGAGGCAGGTTGTTCCATTGATTAATTGTTCTAACTGTCAGGAAATTTCTCCTTGGTTCTAGGTTGCTTCTCTCTTTGGATAGATGGATAGATAGATAGATAGATAGACAGACAGACAGACAGACAGACAGACACAGCTACACACACAATATCTCTCTCTCTCTCTCTCTCTCTCTCTCTCTCTCTCTCACACACACACACACACATTTATTACAAAATTATATTTAAAAACAAACAGAACTATCAGGTTGTTTTCTGCTAGGAGTTATCCTGCAAAAATCAGCAGGATAATTTTCTTGCATCCATAGGTTATACTTTAATTTAGGGCGGATTCCTCCCCCCCCCAGTTCCACAGAGTATATGGATATTGGTTGGAGATTAAAAGACAAAAGGGATCTCTTTTTCTGTCTGAGAAAAAAATGCTTCAATTCTTGAACATAAAAACAGTTCCCTTTAACTTCTTCAAATCCCTTAATATAAACAAAAGTCTTATCTAAAAGAGATGCAAGGGTGAGTGCAGCCCAATACACATGATTGCTCACCCCTGATGTAGAATATATGGAAAAAAGACACCTGATCACAGCCAGGAACCCAATTGTCAGTCAAACAAGGGTTGATAAGTAGACACATTCTTAATCATAAGAGATATTATTCTGTTGTCTGAAGACCAGCAAATAACTCTGTATAATTTTGCTCAGAAGAACATCAGCAATGAAAAGAGAATTCCCTTGAAATCCCTTGATATCAAAACAGTCTTACTGCAGTAAGTTCTGCAGGGCTCATGGCAGCAAAGCTCATATTACAGCTTCTCTCTAGTCCAGTAGTTACATATCCTTCAGTGTGTTTTTGAGAGTAATATCTCAACTTGTGACATCATATTGCTTCAAAGATACTCGTTGTTGGCTGAGAGAGGCAAAAATGTTACTCCATAGAATCTACAGATGTCACTTCCTTGAACACAACATGATGTCACATCATTTCAAGACATTCTGGAACATTCCATTAGAAAGAAAAGTTGAAACAGCCTTCTGTCACAGAGTACTATGGAATGTCTTAAAATATTTTGAGAGTTGGAAGCAAAATAAAATCCCGTGGGTACCCTCTAAGTTTTTTTTTATAAATAGTCATTAAGCTCCTGAATAAATTAGAAAGTCAACCTTCACTTTCAGGGTAAGAAAAAGCTGCAAAAATGGACCAAATTAAGACACTAGACTTATTGCCAACTTTTTTTTTTTTTTTTGAATAGGTGAACCTGAATTTCGGTACATGGCAGGAGCTCATGGGAATGAGGTGCTTGGGCGTGAGCTACTGCTTTTGTTAATGCAGTTTATGTGCCAAGAATATCTTGCTGGGAATCTGCGCATTAAGCATCTCATTGAGAATACTAGAATTCATCTTCTTCCTTCAATCAATCCAGATGGATATGAAAAGGCCTATGAAGGGGTAAAGTGGTAAAACATCAGTGCAAAAGCTGTTTTCAAATGTAATAAGTAAATAATAAAACACCCTCAAGTAGAGCTCAACTTCTAGTGGCTACATGAAAAAGTGTGTGTAATTTGGAGGTGAGCTGGGGCAGCAACATGGAAGTGATTTCTCATTACTATCTTCTTACAGGTCTACTTACGACCACCACTGAACCCAAAATTTCTGTTTACTAAGCAAGACAGTTGTTAAGTGAATTTTGCCTCATTTTACAACCTTTCTTTCCCCAATTCTTAAATGAATCACTGCAGTTGTTAAATTAGTAACACAGTTGTTAAATGAATCTGGTCTCCCATTAACTTTTTTTGTCAGAAGGTCGCAAAAGCTGATCACATGACCCCAGGACACTGCAACCGTCATAAACATGAGTCAGTTGCCAAGTGTCTCTATTTTGTTCACCTGACCACGGGGATGCTGCAATGGTCATAAGTGTAAAAAACGGTGATATGCCACTTTTTTTCAGTGCTGTTGTGGTTCGAACAGTCAACCCGAAGATGCTTTTTCACGAGGCAACTGGACTTTCTTGTTTTTCTTTGAAGACTTTTAGCTTCTCATCCAAGAAGCTTCTTCAGCAATGCTCCACCAAATGACCAGCTGTCTGCAAGGAATATAAATCCTTCCATTCCCCACCATCCAGTCAGAGCTGAAGAAGCTTCTTGGATGAGAAGCGAAATGTCTTCAAAGAAAAACAAGATAGTTCAGTTGCCTCGTGAAAAAGCATCTTTGGGATAACTATGACCTGGATGACTGAGAATGTCCGTAGACATGTTGTAAGTCAAGGTCTAGCTGTATTGGCTTCCCAATCCAGTTTACAGAACAATATTTTCTGGTAGTATTAATCTATACTGTTTTCAAGATCTTCTAGCTGCCTGAGCAGGGCTTGCTTTATGGTAAAGGGGCATTTCTTTTTTTCTTTTTAACTGCAAAATGTATATTGTAAAATATCACTGCAGTTTTCATGTTCTTCCACCTTAAAATAGTCTGACATTTTTCTGTCCATTTTTAAGAAATCAGGACAAATTAGAGCCACATCTTTTTCCTGAGGCTTGCTTTAGTTTGGATATAACCCAAAATGAGATGCTTTTTTTATGTTTACTTCATTCCCTAAAGTAATCACTATAGGCATATCCGCTGCCAAATGTTGATTTCAAATTGCCAGCATCGTATTTTGAAATAACATCTATATTCCCAGAGTCTAATGTCAAAATAGGAATAGTTTGGGCCTTTAAGAGATTTTTGTGGCAGCTCTTTTTGGATGTTATTTGATTAGTCTTTCATTTCTTCCAGTAATTCAATTAACTTGACGTCTTGGTCAAACATTTCTTTAGTGGCAAAAATGCCTATGTAGCATATTGTACAATTAAAGGAAAAAGGAATGTTAGAAGAAGCAATGAGAAAAGGCTTTCTTAGACAAACCTTTGCTGTTAAACCGGGTATAAAGGACAATGCTTTTAATAATAATAAAAATCCCAGATATGCTAGTTCTTTCTAAATATCCTATATCTTTAGATAACTTATAAGAATATTACTGTGCTTGTGATTTTTTTAATCCCCATGTTCTCAATCATAACAGTTATTAGCAATAACATTTAGCATTTAGGCTTATATACCACCCCATACCACCCCATACCATTCTCTGGGTGGTTTACATTGTTGCCCCCAACAATGTGGCTCCTCATTTGACTGATCTCGGAAAGATGGAAGGCTGAGTCAACCTTGAACCCCATCAGGATCAAATTCCAGGCTGTGTGAAGAGTTAGCCTGAATACTGCACTTTTAACTATTGTGTCACCAGGTTAATACATTTAATGCCATGCAGAAATGATTTATAAACACAACAAAACATCTGTAAACTCTCCCCCCATACCACTCTGGTCTTGAGATAGTTTGAAGAAATAGAACCTGTGTGAGAGTTGTGGGGAGGATGAGAGATAGAAAGAACCTGCCTTATAAATGACAGCTCGGTCCAGGTGGCATCTCAAATAGTTCAAGAGATTTTCCCTTAATTTATTATAAATGGTGAATTTATTATAGGAATTTCTAAGATACTGTCTTTACTCCAGGATAGCATTAAAGATATCTAACTGAAGTCTATATAATTCTTGCTTCCTTGAACTTGTGCAGCTATGTTGGGCTTTACCAACTATTACGCTGAAGAAATTATGTGTACAATGGTCCTGCATTTGAAATTAAGAGGATGAAATCCCTTAAACTAGAATAGAGAACTTTTGGATCTTCAAGTATAGATAAACCACATCTCCCAGAACCCCAGCTAATAGGACCTAATGGTGAGAGATATTAGAAGTTAAATGCATAGCATCTGGAAAGCCACAGCTTCCCATTCTATGTGTATGTGTATACTATGTGTAATATTTTCTTCAAACCAACCTGATTTTTTTTGTGTGAACATGCTTTGCTGTTTCTTGGCAATGCTGCAAAAGGAACTTGCCCTTGCCTTCTTTCAGGATATTATTCAACTTCCTAGTGTAGCCTAGGGCCTTGGAATGTCCTGTGGTTCTCCCATCTAAATTCAAACCATGTTCAACCCTGCTTAGTATTTTAAGAGTGGTCAAGGTTAGCTAGATGCTACCACCATTACTTGCTCCCTTTCTATTAAGTTATTAGTATTTCCAACTAAAATAATGTTGACAGAATCCTAGCATCACATTTCTGGGAATCAATTATGCAGAAATTCAGTTGTGGCTGCCTCCAGATACAATTACTATTCAATGCTGTTTTTTTATTTACAAAGTGGCATTTTAGGTTTTGACAGAATTCACATCCTTTGCTGTAGATTTAATGATATACAAACCAGGACATTTGTAATACCCGGGAAAAGAAAAGAGGGAATCGTCATATTCAGAAGTGTACTAAGAAAGAAGTCCAACAAAATGTCAAAGTGTTGGGGATAAGGAGAATAAATGTGAATTAAATGAGTCATCCTTGCATCCTATTGAAATGTGGATTTAAGTTAGATATGCTGCCCAATTGTTCAAATTATAATGTGGAGAAAAACAAAGAATGTGATGCAAAAGAATGTGGTAATTTTAGTCAATCCATTTTCAAAACCAGAATGGCTGATTTTACCATGCACACAGGAGATTAGTTTTATTACTATAAGAAAAGTACATAGAGTTGTCATTATATTCCTGCAATAACTGTATTTATAAAAAAAAAAGCCAGATGATCTGAACATTGCATTATAGGGTTCTGAATTAGGAGGCTGGTCTTTAGGAAGATGGACTCAAGATGGTATTGATATCAACAATAACTTCCCAGATTTAAATACACTCCTCTGGGAATCTGAAGATCGGAGAAGACTTTTGAGAAAGGTCCCAAATCATCAAATTCCGATTCCACAATGGTATCTGTCTGAAAATGCTACAGTAAGTAGAAATTTTATGAAGAAAAATGTTAGGTGATTTGGAGTAGTTGAAAATTATCTCAATTCTTTTCACTATAAAACAGCACAACACATTCCAGTGTGTATAATTTATAATTTTACAATTTAATATTATGCAAGTAAGGTTGTTGATCTTTCTATAATCTACTTCTAATGTTATCATCTAAAATATAGATTTCAAGTACTTTATAATGTATCATTTAGCATGCTCTGATTTTATTTTATTTTTTTACCCATATCATTCTGAAAACTTTGGGCTAAACATTTTCCAATGGGACAAGAACCAGAAGTTTTCAGAACGATTTAAAAAACAAAAACAAAAGTCAAATGGCGCTGCAACAAAATTTGAAGCTGTACCCTCTTTTATGTGCTGTGTCCTGATTTTTCTTACTACACCCTGCAAACACCCCTGAAGAACTTTTCGAAATATAATCTTCAATAATGCTAATGGCAATGTCACACTGACTTGTGTAAATTGTTATTAATGGAAGATGTAACATAGTTACATTGTTTGTCCTTGTCATATATCAGTTCCAAACATTGTTTCTTGTAACTATTGCCTCCTAAAAGAGGGATTTTTAAACAGCTTGTATTATTGTTAATGAAGATTCGGTGTGGTTCAGTTTTGGTGGAAGCCTAAAAATGACCGCAGCCAGTTCTAACAGATTTGGCAAATGGGTAGTTTGAAGCAGGACTCCTTCCAAATCTGAATTTAAACCTTCATCAAACTCCTTTAGTGACTCCTTTTTTTCCTCCATCAACAGATTGTGTACATTTATTTCCAAAGTGATTTGGAAATCATACATTTTACAATCTGTTTCTGATTTTGATCATGCTGAAACGTTTATGGTCATGTTTAGCAAGAATTGCTAAAACTTCCTTTTACATTCCTTTCATCATTACTTAAGTTTCCTTTGATATTTTTCTTGACTGTTTCAGACTACACAATCAAAACAATGTGAAGAGGCGACTGCCCAGTTTCGCCTTTGGATTATAATGTTGCAATTGTGTCCATGTATTCAAAGAGTCTCTTGAAAAGCTAGCTTAGAATTCTGTACCCTTTCTCTTTCATAGGTGGCAGTGGAAACACGAGCTGTGATAGCATGGATGGAAAAGAACCCTTTTGTGCTTGGAGGGAATTTACAGGGAGGAGAGCTTGTAGTCGCCTATCCATATGATATGGTCCGGTCAGTCTGGAAGACACAGGAGCACACACCCACTCCAGATGACCACGTCTTTCGATGGCTGGCCTATTCGTATGCTTCTACTCACCGACTAATGACGGATGCTCGGCGAAGAGTATGTCATACAGAGGATTTCCAGAAGGAAGATGGAACAGTAAATGGAGCTTCCTGGCATACTGTAGCAGGAAGTAAGTGGTAGCTGAAAAATAAAATTTTCACAACTTGTCAAATATGTGTCAAACATATAAATAGGTCAGGAGCCATGGGGGTTCAGTGCTTAGAATGCAGTATTGCAGGCTAACTCTGCCCACTGCCAGGAGTTCAGTCCTGATCAACTCAAAATTGATTCAGACTTCCATCCTTTCGAGGTCGGTAAAATGAGGACCCAGATTGTTGGGGAAATATGCTGAATCTGTAAACTGCTTAGAAAGTGCTGTAAAGCACTATGAAGCAGTATATAAGTCTAAGTGCTATTGCTATTGCTATTTGTTCTTTTGCTTTCTTGTCCTAACTGTATATTTAATAGCAGTCATCTGCTAAACACCATAAAAGCAAAACTTTGTAATTATGTCCTGATAAAAATCTGAGTTTTGAAAGATGTTCCTGGGCTAATGCAGAAGTTGCTGATTCTCCTTTGGCTTTCCACATCCATGCTTTTATGGAATAGAGGACTTAAATGATATTTGGTTTACATAAATAGAATAGAGGCTCTGCAGCAGTTCAAACAAAATGTAATGTGCATCTAAAGGAAGGAAAGTGAGATAACCCATTTAGGTATTGCAATAAACAAAGATTTATGTGAATAAAAGAATTGCAAGAGCAAGAAGCAATATGCAAAGAAGCTCTAATTCCCGATTAATCCTTATATACTTAAGGAACTATAATCAGCCTTTTAAAGTGATGTGTACATCTGAAAAGTTGAGTGTTTTCATGTGCAATTTACACAAAATGGCTGCTGTAGTGGGCATATCCAATCCACTAAATGCAATTCTAAAAATATCTGAAAGATTAGCTGATGAGTTTGCTTCATACCATTCCTCTAACTTTCCAAAATCATCTTGATAAACTCATCTTACAGTACCATTTTCTGGGCACAATTCTAAACTGGACTGCAATACGAACTGAATGCAATCAACTACTATTTATTTTCTAAGAATGTTTCTGCTGATCACATTGGGCCCAGAAACATAGATGGAAAAAGTACAATCATTAATTAGAAACACAAAAAAATTCAAAGAGCATAACACGAAGCATACATTCCTAACCCATGGACATCATGCATAATTAAAATCAGAAGAGCTCTACAAATCAACCAATACAATTATAATTAGCTAGAAGAGAAATGTTGAATTCTCAATGGGGATGCTACAAAAGGAACAATATAGAAATGTATTGGCTGACTCCAGCTCTTCTTTACCATATAGGCACAGTTATCAAGCATGGGATTTGATTAAGTCTGCTTGCAACCAAAGCTGGTGGGAAGGTCATAGTAAAAGTCTTGTCCAAGATTTGTGTGAACGAATAAATGAATATCAAATTAAAAGGTGTTCTATAGCCTTTTCAACCTAACTCCCAGACTTCAATATCAAGGCACCTGTGCTGGATATTTGCTGCTTAATCATTTTCTTAGCTTTATGGAATCCATTATTATCACAAGTTCTAGCTAAAAAGCAGATCTTTTCTCTCCAAGAGGTTTTCCTAGGTAAACTGGATGCTATTATGTAGAAATAGTGGGACCAGACCAAGTAGGGAAATGGTCCTTTCATCCAAAGATGCAAAATAGTTAAAAGATACAAAGCTGACTCTCCCACACCAGTAGTTCTCTGCCATGATTATTGACGTGATGTGCATTTGTAACACAGCTTTAAAAATTAGACTGATTTTTTCCGTTTTGTAAAAAATTGAAATTCTTGTAAAGAAATGCTGGAACACAGAGGAGTTGAGTGTGAAATACCTTGATGGCAAAAATAAATACTGGCCTACTTTTGCCCAATAAAAGCTAAGAATAGCTTCTTTGAGCATTGTTAGCTACATATTTAAGTCTCCACAAATAACATATTTTTAAAACAACTTTTAATATTTAAAAAGCCTCATCTGGTCTAGATGTTGCTTATTTAAATGTCATCTATATAATTTGTGCAGAACTATTCTTATTATACTTGAGGCCAATGCTATTTTTTGTAGTTGTCTGCAGGGAAGGGGCACACGTAAAGGGCAAATTAGAACAGGTGTGTGATGAAGTAATTATACAAATGATATCACTTTTATGCGACATCATTACATTATTTACAGAATGATATTATAAAATGTGCCATTAATTTGACAGTGGGTTCTTCTGGATACCACTAGTATGCTAACTTTCTATTTTACAATGGTACCACACAATACCTTTAAAAAAGAATCAGGTGGGGCCAGGTATCTAAGCATATATAATATACACCAAGGACAAGTTTGTCTAGTCACTTTCTCACAACATGATTAGATTAGCACAATCAAGAACAATTACATTTACATTAATGAATAACTAACATTTACATCTAGTCTTCTCTTTGCTGCTGGTGCATTTGCAGTCTGTGTAAAATTTAGGAAGAAGGCATTAATGCACTGTAGTGCTGAAAGTATATAAGATATTTTTGGACAAAAGTTCAGATGTCATGCAGAGGAGAATAGTATTTAAGTGAGGAAAGGGCAGAAAATTCATTAACGAGGTTTGTGTTTTTATTGCCTTAGAGGAAAGGAAGTATTTGAGGCATTTAAGGATTTGGAGCCTTGTGTATCAAAATATCTTGGCTGTGAACTGAGTTTTATGAAGTTGGTGGAGATCTCATTGCTGTACTATTCTGTCTCAGGAAGGAAACGTTTTGGGCCATCCCTTTAGAATAGGAATGAAAAAAAACCAACTCTTCTTTTGCCTTCTGATTAAAGGTTTTTCCACCCTTGCGTATTTGTAACACAACCACAATCGATATCTCTAGTTCAGTCAAACCTATTTATCCAACTTAATAACAGAAGAGACTTTATTTCATTATTTTATTCTGATCAACTGGGAAGACTGTTAGGAATAGATTACATTCAATTCTATTTCTGCATGTTGTCTAATCAAACGATACTTTAGAAGTGCTCAAACTCTGCCTTGATTCAGCCTAGTCTAGATAAAGATCAATAAACTGAAAATGAATCCTGGTGACAATTCATAGACCAGGGTAATTGTTTCAGATGACCTTGCATTTTCTTTATAGAAATAGGTACACAACCTGGAGTGCTTCTTAATCTACCATTGACCCATAGAGACTGGTAGCTTTGAGCATTCTCTATTAGCTTCATCCAGGAAATCAGCAAGACTATGGACTATGTGGAAAATAACTTTGCTCCAGTGGTTTGGACCACTGTAATTAGTATATTTGAAGCTGGCTGTGAATAGTTTAAATTTTTAAATTCTACAGAAATTAAAAATTGGAATCTGATTGAGATACCTAGATGAAACTATTGTAGCAATTCTGAAAGAACTTCACCGGCTCTCTGCTCTCTACTGACTCCCTTAGTATAAAATTGAGATTTACAATGCTTATTTTCACCTGTAAAACCTTAAATGGCATGAGGGCCAATTATATGAAGGAGCACCTTTTCCCATCTTGTCCTCTCTCTGCAATATGATCTTCTAGTAGGAGCTTCTCCTTTATGTAGCCTCATTGCAAGAGGTGTAGTATGCCTTACTGTGGTGGTGCCTTGACTTTGCAATTTTTTGATTGGCATACATTTGTATCTATTAGCATCAAATTAAAATGCTCTCTTAACTCAGCCTTTTCAACATTTCAAATATGCTTTTCCCCCTCCTTTTGCTTAACTGACTGATTTGTCAATTTTACTATTGCCAGTCTCAGCAGATACTGATATTTATAAAACCACAGTCAGAACCAACAAAATCTTCCTTTTTTTTGCTTCCTAAGAATCTCAGTAACATTAATTTGAGACAAAGTGTACATTTACACAACCATTTTGTTAGTTCCTTTTATTGTTAAGCACTTTTGGTAAGCAGATTATCTATAAGCTAAAAGCTGTATTATGTTTGCAGTGGATCACATAATATTGCCTTACCATGATGATCCCATAATCTAAAGTACGTTTTTTATTTAGTTTGTAAAAACCCTTTTACTCAGGACATTTAATGTTGTATTTTCACAGTATTTTTTAAAAAAAATCATAAAGTTTTGAATACATAAAGCTAATGAATGTCCCAATTTTGCATACACCATATTTTACAGATACATAATTGGCCTTTTAATTGCCAAATTTATTAGTTGAAATATAAACTTAATTGTGAATCAATCCACTAAACACGGCACTGCTATCGGCTGACATTAACAAACTGATTTTAACCACTTTGATAAATAGTATTTGTTAAATTGCAAATAGTAGTCTGAATTAAGCATACTAAATTCATTTTACTTCTGTATTGTACTCTTGAGTTATTTTTAATTATCTCTATTGTATTTTTATAATAATAAAATCTTTTTGCAATGTGAATTCCCAAATGCTGGTTCCAGTTTCTTATCCTATCTGCTTGTTCTGAAATTCAGCTGTTGTGAAATCATGCATCGCTACTCAATCTGGTCTACTGTAAACCCAGAACCAAGAACTTGCATTGGACTGATGATGATGAAAATATATAATATTTCATCATAATCTTCTAATAAACTAAGTTTCATAATTACTTTTGAATTTGCTTTTCCTTTGGTCATGCAATCCAAACTGCAACAAGGGAGTTAATCTTCAATATGAAGATTATGTAAAAATTACAAATGTTGATTTAGATCTCCAGTTTACATTCCCATAGGCAGCAGGACCTTATTCTAGGTCTTAGAAATGTAAATCTTTTCCTTAACATTTCAAAAGAACATGAATAAGCAGATACAATGACTGTGTGCTTTATGTGGTATTTCAAGATATTTTAAGAAACTGCTTAAAACTTAGCATATAATTCACTTCTTGCAAAATATTAATTTAAAACCTGCAGACCTTTGGCATTTAACTGGAAAGGGAAAAGATTTTAGCTGAGCTGCATCAGTCATTGCTCTCACATTTTAATCATTTAATCAACCCCCAAATTAACATCTATGTTATATAATCCACCCCCAGAGCACATACTTTAGGGCTCATTAAGTACCTGAATATTCCTGTATGCTAATGTAATTTTTTGCTTGTAATATACTTGCATTATTTTTACTATTATGAAATAAATGAATCCTAGAATTGTTAAAATGTATAGATGGGAGGGCTGAAGGTGGGAAGACCAGTGAAATGTTTCAGCAAAGAAAGATCATTATCAAAACTTTGTGCAGGGACCCTCAATATCCAAGGCTGAAAAATGGGTAGCAAAAATTTCTTACTGCATATGGGCACCAGAAAGAGACACAAGGATTTAAACCCTGGAACTGACATATAAATATGACTAGATTCCTAGCTAGAGACCCAGCTAGTATAGTTAAGGCATCAGGCCAGAAACCAGGAGACCCCTACTCTCCCTTTAGGCACAAAGCCAGATGGGTGAACTTGGGCCAGTCACTCTCTCTCAGCCCTAAGAAGAAGGCAATGGCAAAACGTTTCTGAAATCTTGCCAAGAAAACTGCAGAGACTAGTCTAGGCATTTTCCAGGAGTTAAAAGCTGGCTAAATGGCATGCATATGCACACATTCTTAGCTGACCCTCATTAAAACAGTTTCTTTTGTATTTGCAGTACAAAAAATTTATCTGAACTTTGTCCACTGCTTGCATTCTTAGGAAGAGATTTATTGCCATATTCATAATGAATATCATATAATTGGAAAGCAATAAATGGATCTCAATTTTACTAAATGCAGATGTGATACTATGTTGGTCAAACAGCCACTCAGAAAGTGATTTTACTACAGGGTATGCCATTACATCAGCCATATAGTGCTTATCCATCTACCAATAGATCAGCTTTTTGGAAGAGATTTCATTGCGGTCAAATACATAGATGTCAGCTGCTGGTGAGAAAATGTAAAATCTATTGTATTTATTCTTGAGGAGAAATGATAAAAGGACCCAAAATATCAAAGGCAGAATCTGCAGGTGGGCCACTCAATTTGGCTAGATTGGAGGATCCTACAATGAACATTGATCGATTCATTGATTCATTGACTGTTTTGATATTTTCCAACAAGTTCTAAACTTCTTTTGCGAAAAAGAACACTTTTATAACAATATATCAGAAAACAAAATAATGGAGCCATGAAGCAATATCTTTGCAACGAAGAGAAGCTATAAAAATCTTCTCTGATTGCTAATCTTGAAACAATAATCTGCCAAAGCTAGGAACAAGGAAACAAGATGTGATGAGAAATTCCATCAGTGAGGAATAAAAGTTCTCACAATGTCTACAAGGTTTCAGTATTACCAATGGAAGTATCCCTTTTTTGCTATATTAAAAACACTTGAAATAAATGAGTTCAATTTCTGACGCAGAGTTTAGCCTGAGAATACAATGTTCCAGAGCTGCTTCTGTCCAGGGCAAAGGCATTGTGTAGAAGTGTCAATAATAAAGATAGCAGTTCACAAAGTGTGTTCTTGTGCTCTTTAATTAGCTTGGACATTGATATGAGTATTATGTGACATTGGCCCTATATTGTTATTCATGAATCTTCATATACGTTGTAGGAGAGAGCTGTCTATGGCGGCCAAAAGCAAGGAGATGTCTGGTAGCATTTTTTTCAGATTAACAAATTGAATTAAAAAACATTTGTGAACTCATTCTGATTCATGAATCTTTGCTGCTAGTCATATCTAGAATCTTAGGGTTAGAACAATTTATTATCAATTGTACATATATAGCTACTTTCTCTAGGAAAATAATAGCTTGGGGAAGGTTTTAAGGATGAAAAACCGTAGGAAGGGAGAAATTATCCTTGTCCTTCCTTCAAATCCATCTGGGGAGAGCCAAGTTGAACTTTAGAAGTTAGGAGAAAAGATTAAGAGTCATCTTTCCTCATAGTCTAACTTCTATATGTCTTGATCAGAGTGTTAGAAAAAGATTTATTACAAATATGTGCATGATGGATAGCTAGCACTCAAATTACATTTTCTGTTGAAAGTGTTGATCCCTGGCTGGATTTCTGTTATGGCTATTTTAAATCTGAGAGCTTGAGAATTTCTTCTTTTTTAAATTTTCCAAATACTGCTTCTCTAATAATAGCAGCTTAGTAAGAGAAACTTTTTTTTGCAGTACTTTTCAAACAGAAGATGGTTTATTGCATTCTTAACCATCAATTTGTAATATACTCTGGTTAAGTGAAGACAGCTTTTAAACCTCTAAAGAATGTGCTAGTAAAAAAAGAGGTCTGCAGTTTCCTAAATATGTTTTACATTGGATTTATGCATATTGGCTTCGAACTTGTTTCAAATTTGGCTCTGAACATATCCTCAAATCTATAATGGCAAGATATTTACATGCCAGATCATAGCCATGTTTTTATGGCCCTAATTTAATGTTCCACTACAAAAACATTAGTGCTGATTTAATATCATGTGACTTCCTTTTAATTAAGTTACTAATATATTTTAAAATACATGTATTTTCTAGAAATACCAAACCCATTTGTAACTATTAGGATAAATGCTTTATTTTTAAAAAATGACTCTATTTAGTCTCAGAAGAAATAACAATTTCTTTTTTTGTTCTCTTCATTGCACTTACAGGCATAAATGACTTTAGCTATCTACATACAAATTGTTTTGAATTGTCTATGTATGTTGGCTGTGATAAATACCCTCATGAAAGTGAATTACCAGAAGAATGGGAAAATAACCGAGAGTCACTTATTGTTTTCATGGAACAGGTAAGTAGCAAAACAATTTGGCTGGTAAGGTTTGGACCTGATCCCAATCCAGGAATGTGTGAAATTTGTTTACCATAATTTCTTGCCAACCGTGTTCTCTCAGGAAACAGAAAGCAAAGATTTTATGTTAGTTTTCAAACAAGTGGACATTTCAGCCTCTGATGTGAATCAGCATTCTTCACAACTACTCACAAATACATAAATACATAAGAGGCAAAATGCTTCCATAACCACTTCTGCTAGAGATCAGAGTTGTTGTTGTTTTTAAAAACTAGCTCATGGATGCCTTATTGTGCATTAAATAAAAAAAGTATTTGGATTTGGGCTATGGATAAACACTGTGTTTTGAGTGATCTGCCATAGTGGACAGTAGGAATTCAAAACAAGCTCTTTGTTCTCTTATTTTTTTCACCCTAGTAAGTATATGGGTAGCCTATCCTAATAATAATGCACATCATCCCACCTACAAAGAAATGTTGCCAAAGGGCTTTTTTTGTGTGGCATATTTAAAATCCTGCAGGAAGCAAAACTTTAAACTCCCCCCCCCCCCGGTTTGCTGATACAGCTAGAGTAATCTTAACAAAAAGCAACACACAGCTTGATTTTCTTGAGCACGTCCCATAAAGAACAGCACAAAATCTACAGTTTTCTGCTTACTGGCTGAGGAATCTTTGTCTTCCTAACACACTGCATGATGCTTGTATTTGCATTTGATAAGGTGTCAGCAATGTTCAGCAAGCTAAAGCCACATTGTCTTTAGCATACAGTTTGAAAGCTATCATTAACAAGACTGTGTACAGAATACATACACTACAATTCAGCAAACAAACCAAAACGATACAGAACCCGTCCCCATTTGCTCTTTCACCAGGAATGCAAAAGACCATTCCTGCGCTTTGTCATGACACAATAATGCTCTGATAAAACCAACCTTCCCCTTTGATCACATGTACTGTTTCATCTCATCCCCAGTTCATTAGGAAACAGCTTTAGTTGGTTCACATCACATGGACGAATTTCCTTCTTCAGCTGGCTCTATCCCACCATAGCTTCAAGGTGTATAAAATCTATAATAGATTGTCGCTTTGGAGGCAGCATCAGCTGGGTTACTGTGGGAATGATCACTAGCCAATTTCCTCCAGAGCCATTCCTCTCCTCTCCATTCTGACCAATTAGTGGGGAACAGCTTACAGATATATCAACAACCTAAGATATGCAGATGATACCACTCTAATGGCAGAAAGTGAAGAGGAACTAAAGAGCCTCTTGATGCAGGTGAAGAAGGAGAGTGCAAAAGCCGGCTTGAAACTCAACATTAAGAAAACCAAGATCATGGCATCCGGCCCTCTCAATTCCTGGCAAATAGATGGGGAAGAAATGGAGGTAGTGACAGATTTTATCTTCCTGGGCTCCAAGATCACCGCAGATGGGGACGGCAGCCAAGAAATTAAAAGATCCTCCTGGGGAGGAAAGCTATGGCAAATTTAGACAGCATAATAAAAAGCACAGACATCACCCTGCCAACAAAAGTGCATATAGTCAAGGCCATGGTTTTCCCAGTTGCAATGTATGGCTTTGAAAGTTGGACCATAAGAAAGGCTGAGCGCAAAAGAATTGAGGCCTTTGAATTATGGTGCTGGAGAAGACTCCTGCGAGTCCCTTGGACTCAAGGCGTTCAAACCGGTCAGTCCTAGAGGAGATCAACCCTGACTGCTCTTTAGAAGGCCAGATCCTAAAGTTGAAACTCAAGTACTTTGGCCACCTAATGAGAAGGAAGGACTCACTGGAGAAGAGCCTAATGCTGGGAAAGATAGAGGGCAATAGAAGAAGGGGACGACAGAGAATGAGGTGGCTGAAGCAGTAGGCGTGAGCTTAAATGGACTCCAGAAGATGGTAGAGGACAGGAAGGCCTGGAGGAACGTTGTCCATGGGGTCGCGATGGGTCGGACATGACTTTGCAACTAACAACAACAACAACAAGCTTACAGATACCAGTAGGAAGCACACTGAGGAGCTATGTACTGCAGGCCCCATGGCTTCTACCCATACCACCGCTACCTAGGATAGGTCTCCATGTATAAAGCTCTATAAGTAGTGCTGAACAACTTTATGCCCAGTAGTAAGGAACAGAATCACAATTGTGAACTGCAGCATAGTGTCAAAATATAAATAGCAATAGCACTTAGACATATACTGCTCATTGTGCTTTATAGCCCTGTTTAAGTGGTTTACAGAGTCAATATATGGGGGCAACAATCTAGGTCCTCATTTTACCGACTTCGGAGGATGGAAGGCTGAGTCAACCTTGACCCGGTGAGAATCGAAGTGTTGGCAGTTAGCAGAATTAGCCTGAAATTAGCCTGCAATACTGCATTCTAACCACTGTGCCACCACCATCAGCACCAAATCCTGCTATTACAAATGGAAGGCATTTCCTCTATAGTATTTTCCCAATCTTTACAAGGAATTGTTTCTCATTTTTTTTCAGTTCAGTTCCGTGGCAACAAAGAATCTCAATGATCACTTTTCTGCTTTTGCTACTTTGTTTTTATATTCACACTTCCCTGGTGGTTGCATAAGCAACGGCAAAATGAAGTCTTCTTTGGGCTGAGTCATCCTAGTGTTTACATGGACACATCCATGTAGTTTTCTTGGCAACAAAAGGATGTGATTTGCTCTTACATGCTTCTGGTATTTTTTCCTTAGTTTCCAGTCTAGCTTGCAGCTAAGTGTTAACTAGATATAACTTGTTTAGACAATGACTTATTCTATTAGGTCCTGTCAGTGAACTGTAACAAACAATGGTCTTAAAGATTAGAGACTAAATGTGAGCAAGAGAAGGGATTGTCTATCTTAACACAATTTGTTCTCTGCTACTTGCTTGTTCCTCTTGTAATCTTCATGATTTTGGAGAGTTGTCCATGTTCTTGTTTGT
Source organism: Azemiops feae (assembly GCA_023970755.1). NCBI lineage: Eukaryota > Metazoa > Chordata > Lepidosauria > Squamata > Viperidae > Azemiops > Azemiops feae. Next base: position 795,707 of record JALGBA010004003.1, on the reverse strand, counting down.
TTGGTAATGCTTTCCCAGAGAAATGTTAAATATACTTAGCTTGTATTGGCATGAGTATAAAAGTTTAGCCTTCAAAAGTAGTATCAAATTATTTTCTTCCCCGTTCTCATCACCCTACCCCAAAAATGAAGCTATTTTAGTCCAGACCAAAAACAACAACAACTACTTTCTATAAGTAAGTCTAACCCGTATCTTGAGGTGGGTTTAATAGCTTCTTATGTTTCTGACTTAGTAATATTTTTAAGATGATGGTTCAAAGCTGATATGGAATATACAAACAACAATTTATCTGCTTATCTACATATATTTAAGTCATTATTTTACATTCAGTGTTTCATAATAAGTTGAACTAGAAAAGAAACTCTGGATCAAGTTCTATTAACTCAATAACAAGTTATTTAATGTCAAATCATTACAGCAGACCTGCAAATGTGAGGTTTAATGACTTACATTATATTGCTATTATGTTCCAAACATAATATAAGACAGGTCATTCTATTATTAATAAGATTTTGAATGATATATTCAATATAGCTATGCAAATTCACAGATCAAGGCCCAAAAATCTTTGAAACAGTGAATCAAATTATGTGACCTTCAAGCAACTTGCAGTCTTTTTAAGTGTTTCCAAATTCCATGTTTTTTTCTTACTTCTGAGCTTGTTATAGACTGCCCTCCAACTATTTGAACTGAACAGACTCTTTTGGTATTATTATTATTATTTATTATTATTATTATAGTATTATTCTGGTTGATCGCATAGAAGTTCAGACTGGATCTGACAGTTTTGCCCACCTATTGAGTCCTTCCCAAGAACGTGGGGTGGCAGATGGTTAATCTTTGATGGTGTTATTATTATTGTGCCCTATAGTTACTGCAGTTTTCATGGCAAGATTTAAGAAATTATTTGCTATTGCAATCTTTCTATTCTGAAATAGCATGACTGGCCCAAGGTCATCCAAGTGGCTTCATGCCCAAGACAAGACTAGAACCCTCAGTCTTCTGGTTTCTACCCTGATGCCTTAACTGATTCTATTTTAATATTTAATATATTTAATATTATAATATTTAATATTATATAAAAATATAACAATATTTTAATATCCTCAGCATCAGTACCCTTGCTTTTCTACAAAGGAACCCTCTTTTTCTATACATCCCTAGTTACTTCCTCTGCCTATATTTATATATGTTCTTTTGCATCTCAGCTGCATCAGAGCTTTATTTTTGCCTATGTCTGAAATACTTTAGCAGGGGCTGGACTAAATACTTATGTGGTGATCTGAATCTATTCTTATAACACTACAAACCTTTCTTGGTAATCCTAAATTTGTACTCCTTGTTACGTTTTGAATATATATTTTTAATCCCAAAGACCTTTAAAGAGATTGTGTACAGAATCCTCAGTGGTAGATACATATGCAAATTTGGTGGTATAAGGTACCCTCCCACAAACACACGCAGGATGCATTCCATATGAAATTTGCCCCCCCCCTCAAAAAAGCATACAAAGTACTGAAAGTACCCTTGTAACAAAACATTCACAGCAAGCTGAATTGAACCTGAGTGAAGAGAAATCAGATTCAATCAGAATCATGTAGCCCAGTAAATTTATCCACCAACCATACCTCAAAGATAGTATGGCTAGCATGCAGACCTAACAGGAAGGAATAAATAATAACAGGTCAGGCATATCAGTTTGTCTAAAATATTCTAATGTCATACTGTAATTTCCAAGGTGGTTCATCCATTTGATTTCTCAGTATTTGTTTTTCTCTAAAATAGCACTAATGTCAAATATTCTAAAGCTGTTTATTCATTTAGGACCTCCAGGTCCTTGAGATGATGATAAGAATGAGGATGATGAGGATATTTGTTATAGCTGCCTAGGCCAAAGACTCTTTTCCTTTTATGTAAGGATTAAGTGAGGGAAACTTGCTTAATTTGTTTGAAGTCTTTAGCCTATGGCAGATACAGTTTTGAAATGCAATCGTCAACATGTAATTTCTTTTTGGATTGATGCTGAACCTTATTTGTCCCTATTATTTCACTACCAGGTGCATCGTGGAATTAAAGGCATAGTCAGGGATCAACACGGGAAGGGAATTCCAAATGCCATTATTTCCATAGAAGGGGTGAACCATGATGTCCGCACAGGTAAATACACATGTTTCTATTGAAAGAAAATGAAAAAAAGACAACCAGAACAGCCAACACTGATTTATACAGACCAGTTTTATTAAGGGATCATTTTACTAATTGAAGCCAAGGTGGTATAACAGATAGTAGCCCAAATGTTTGAACATTAAGCTAGTTGCATTGCCTGTCAAGTTAAGTAGCCCTATCCTTGCTAGTCCAATAAGGTAGACCAGACTAAGAAACCAATGCCATATGGGTCAGGACAAAACTTTTATTGTAATAACTATAGTAACAGAATCTTGAAAGTCTTCTTCTTCACTTCATATAAGCTAGAGAGGGCTTGTTGGAGTCGTTTTCTCATATTTTTTTCTTGGCCCAGACTATCCCTCTTATCTAATCATTGCCTTGATAGCAGCTTTTCCTCTTATCCTCAAGGCAATTCTACATGCTCTACCATATGCAGAAAGATAAAATATAATTAGCTAATATATTTTGAAATTTCTGATATGGTCCATACTGTTGTACTCAAACATAAACAAAGTATGACTGGCAAAATTAGCCATTGCATCCACTGTTCTATTTGTATCTAATTTCTTGAGGAATAATAACTTCTTATGGAAATTCACTATACATGTCCAGATCCAGATCCAAGGTAGACATTAGATTTGCAGCAATATATACTCTTACATATATTGTTTGTATCATGGGCCAATCATAGATATTAGACTACTAGTTAGATGCCCATCATGAGCATTGCTTAGTGTAATATTTCAGTTGCAATTTCCAAAAAAATAAGTTTTTATTGTGACATCTGAAACTTAGTAATTCACTTCGTTATAGTGGTCCATCAACTGGCTTTTTTCAGGAAACAGAACTGATAAAGACCACAACTGTATTCAATCTCATTTTCTCTCACACACATACAGTTTGCAGATGAAATGTCAGGTTAGTTTTACTGGTGTTGGAAAACTAGGAGCAGGATATTCTCTGCATAATTTATAGTCACTTTATATTAGCTCAATTATGCCATTGGGTTATTACTGTGAAGAAAAATTAAAGGAGACCCCATGTAAGATGTCAGAGGAGAGGCAGGATAAATATTCATCAAGAAAGAAATTGGATCATAGCTTGTCCCTTGCAATTGATCTCAAGGTCTGTAACTGCTTTGTTTTAGTGCCTAAGATGTCATCTATATATAATTTGTCACCCTAAAATCTTCTAGTCCAACTAGATGGTTCCACTGGGAAAGGCAAAGATAATCAAATTCCATTGCTTCTGCCTGGAATGGGACAACTCTTCCCAGATGACTCACTGCGGCCAACTTGCTGCAGAACAACTTGCTGTGGGGACAATGCAATGTGGGATAACTCAAGAGAGAGACAACAGGGACTAGGCACTAACTCGTCCCAGCCTCGAGGACTTTTAACCTGAGAAAGTTCAAACCTAAAGCAAGACAAGGCCCACTGTAATTCCCTTGTCCCTCGTTTGAGTTATCCTGCATTTAATTGTCCCATGGTGAGTTGGCTGGGGTGAGTCGACTGTGGCGAGACAGATGGGGTGAATTGGCCAGGGTGAGTTGTCCTAGACCTGCCTCTGCTTATAATCTGAGTTGGTTTTTATTTCGCACTGGTATCTTATCTTCCCTTTCCTTCATGAACAACAGACAAAAATAAACCAGGCAAATACGCAGCATGAGTCATTTTGTTCACTGTGCAGGTCATTGATTTAGGATTTTTCTAGACACAGAATTTTGGATTGTCATTTTTTTTTAAAAAAAGAGTAATCATAAAGTCTGCCTTGCTATTTAGATATTGACTTCCTATCACTGAAATTGAAATATCTTTGATAGTAAAGGGTAGATAACTGTTTTAACCCTTGGATTTAATTATATATTTCTGTTCAGCTCAGTCTAGGCTCTGATTAGTTTAGCAAGAAGAAACAGAACAAAAAAATCATCATATTGCAACATGGAGATCAATGCCTCAGACAATTCACATTGTCATTGTGTGTTGTCAAATAGATGGATTATTAAGAAGGCATCCAAAAATCCCACTGTTCCTTCTGTCATACAAAATGACTTCTAAAAGCCTTTCATATAATCTCACTAGGATTATATGAAACATATAGTTTAATAAAATTAACTCAATATATATGATTGTGCTGCACACTAAAAGATTGGTGAAATATTTCCAGAATTAAAAGCAACCCAGCCTGAGAAATAATTTACTCCTACACCAGTCCTTAGTAGCAATCCCAGGGCAATAATCAAATATTTGAGCAAAAGCCTTTAGGTTTTTTCTTTTTAAAAACAAGATGGTACTAAAGGCAAATGTATTTCAATATTTTATTCTTTGATTCCTCAATAGCAAACAATGGAGATTATTGGCGGCTTCTAAATCCAGGAGAATATGTGGTCAGTGTAAAAGCAGAGGGTTACACTACGTCCATGAAAAATTGTGCCGTAGGATATGACATGGGTGCAACCCAATGTCACTTCACAATCAGCAAAACTAACTTGGCCCGAATCAAAGAGATCATGGAGAAATTTGGAAAGCAGCCAAAGAGCCTCTCACTTCGACGGCTCAGACAGCGAGCAAGACAGAGACGCCAGCAATACAGACTGCTTTCTGCAATGTAACAAATAATGCTATCACATTCTACCCTTAAACTGAAACCCACTCTTGTAGTAGAAAGTATATATAGATTTGTAAATTCTTGTGAAATTACTGGAATTAAGAGACTAGAAAGATACTACAAGGTAATAAGTATATACAGTATCTCTAATACAAATGGAAAATATATATCATCAAGACCTGGAAAGCAATCCAGGCTGATAAACTAACAAATGATCGGCTTATTATGATTTTTTTTTTTAAAAAAATACTATTATGCAATGATTGTATAATTTGTTATATTCTTATGAAAACTAAAATTACATTCAATTTACATTCAGTTCCAAAAAAAATGAAATCACTGCAAGTAAGATATTGATAGTGGACATGCAATATGCTTGATTTATAACATTTATTAGCTCTATTACTTTACTAATCTGCTTATGATAGTGCACAAAATGCTCTGAATTACTACAGTTTATTTAAGTAAGCAGTGAGTAGCAATCACTGTATATTTCCTAGTTAGTTGTTGGAATGTTTTTTGAGCTGTAATTACCCATTTTGTTTTTCAGTAAATGAAACTTTTGTAATTGGCTAAGTCCAATATAGCAGTCATTTTGTAAATACTGTATGCAGCTATCTAGCAGCCATTCTATGTAAGGAAAAAATACTCTTCAGATGTGCTAGCATCTCTATCATTTAAAGTGTTGTTTCCTATATATAAGCCTATTGTGGTCAGTTTGTTACTAATAGTAGCTTTCCAGATTTTAGGCTGGGGACTTTCTCATCATTTACCATTTTCTTATCTTTTAAATTCAAGATCTCAGTTACTGAACCAGGGTCTTTTTCTAGGTCCTCTACTAAAAACTATGGTGACAGTTTTGTGTGGTATATATTGTATAACTAATTGTCAGAACGAAAAAAAATGACCCCTTTCTACTCTGAGAAGGAACCTACTACATTCATGTTTTCAATATAGCTACTGTAGCAGTGGACTGAAGTTGGCTTGATCAAATGAGATGATTATTATTTGAAAACTCCAACATCACAGAGTGATTCTTTTCTGAAAATGAACTAGCACAGATTCTATTATGGACAATTTCAAATCATTTGATATACACTGATATATACTTCAGCTTAATTATACATTCAGCTATGTGTAGCTTAAATCAGAATATGCAGAAGGTGATCTATGCATGTGAGTCTATTGTTTTTGGTCAACAGAGCAGGAATGCAATACTATATGAGAAGGACAAAAATAAATTACTTCTGTAATAGACAAGAGTAGAGTTAAAAGTATTCCTTCACATGATTATAGCATTCCTCACTCTTTGAAATGCAGTTGTTGACAACACCATAGTTCAATATTCAAATCAGTTTCTCCTCCATAATTAACATTTTCTGGTTTTAAAAAGCAAGAGAAAATAAGAAAAATCTTGGCCAGCTTATTAAAAAATGTCAACTACCACTTTTCAGCAAGGAAGTGATGGATATGTAAGTGATGGATATGTTTCTAGTTTTGAAACAAAACATTTTCTACAGCATAGAGCATACCCTTATGGGTTCCAGCACTGGTCAGTGCATCTTATTTCCATAAATTGGCCTACTCAGTCTCTGCCTGTAAAGTTCCCAGTTTATATTATGATAATGTATGATCCCTAAAAAGACAGACAGACAACAGATGCACAGAGATAGGACAGATATGAATTTATGCATAGATGGAATACTTTCACATATGGTGCCTGCTTTACGGAATTTCTAGATAGGAAACTACTTAAAATATGCCCATCAACTTATTTAAAATAGTAATCAAAGCCCTGACTGAATCATGTAAACAAACATTCTTGGCATCATATAATTTCTTGTATTCAAATATCTTTGCAAAAGGTTAGAATGTAGAATTAAATTGCTTTGTTTTCCTTTGACATGTCAAGAGAAATTCTAAACAATAAAACTGTGCCTGAAGGCAGTGAATCCATTATGCTTAATGCAATTGTGCAGCAGTGCAGATGTGAGTCAAGAATTTTAAGTGTCCAAAGACTTGTTCTCATTCAGGCAGGCTTTATTACCTGAATTCACTATCATTTGTCAGAATTTGTTACTAGTGGATTGCTGCATTGTTCTGAAGGCATTTATTTAGTGTGGTATGTGAATTTAGATTTTTCTATAGACTGCTTAAATCATTTCTACTCATTCCCCCAACTCCTTTATCAAGTGTTTATCAGATTTTATCATGAGGTGAACTGATTTAATGGCTCGGTATCTAATGAATTTATCAATCTTCTTGCCTAAGAAGATGGCTATGCATTATGGAAATTTATATAAGATGCAAAAGATACTTACCTTCCAAATTTCAGTAATCTCTACTGATCATCTGTAGGTCAAACAACTGAGATATCTCCCATTTGCCCTTGATTTTCATCTAACTTTCCCATTTCTGCATACAAGAGAGTCTACTTTTTTTATCTTTCTGCCCAACATCCATTTACTGATGACTTCATGGGATGTTTTCCATTTCCCCTAAAAATAGTGTGTGGAGGACAGAATGTTACTTTTACCCAAATCTGATCAACATATTATTATCCCATTCCATCAACTAGGAGGTATATGCAATGTATTGACATATGCCAGATATTAGTCACCTCTTTTTATTATAGCTTTTGAGTTCTGTATATTAATCCCTGATTTGTAATTAGTTGTCTGGATAAGATATAAGAATTAACATTACCAATAAATGTAAAGAAGACAAGAAATTTACAAACCTTCAGATGTGATTATTATTGCAGATGTTATGGTCTATTTAGGTTGCTATGTTGCATTAAATACTTCAATATACTGCTAACCATCATACAAATGTCTGGGTGTTAAATACCTGAGTACATTATGTTCATTTTTAAAATTAATTTTTTAAAGTATCAGTGTTTGTAATATATTGTGTGAGACTATATATTTCAGCGTCAACATTTTCTACACAGATTTAATGAGAAACAACAAAATTTCTATTAAGGAATATATTTATTCAAATACACATGGACCCTAAATGAAATCTGCTGAAAGAAATGATAATTCTTTCATATTACCCATATTTAGGATTACAAATGAATAGTAATCTTTATAGTTAACAGTAACCATAGCCTTTGTGTGGCTATTTTGAATAAAATTGAGTGCCAAGATTATTAAGTCCAACCCTTAAATACCTGGAAATCTAGACTAATATAGAAAAGAAGCACTGGTGAATTAATGTTTTGAGGAGAACTACTTTAAGAAATAATTGAGATTGGGGCTTCCGGTTTGCGATTGCGGCACCGGTGGACGTGCGGAGAGAGCGCTCTCTCCTCCGTCCGGTTTTCCTCTGTAGGAAGACCCTGGAAAGGGTCGAAAGTCGCCCTGGAGAGGCGACCACCACTGAGGAGGACCCTCGATAGATCGCGGAAGGGTGGCAGCCCTTCCGTTTGATCTGAGGCAGCTCCTCTGGACCTACAAAGAAAAGATTGGCCATTAACATGGCCGATCATTAAGCCGTTCCAGCCAAAAGCCAAAAGCACTACCAAGCACAATGAAAGCAACGTGGAGGAATTGGGTGAGACCTTACCTTACCTTTCTTGCTTCCCAACTACTTTCCTGTAAAAGCCTTTTCCCCCCTTCTTAATTTGGCGGCTTCTGCCTACTCTGGGAGTATAAAGCTATGGAAAAAAAAAGAACAACTAAACTAAACGACTAAATAATTGGACTTGTAATTTTTGGATACCTGGGGTCCCAAAAGGTTTTTATCTCTATGAGACTTATTATCTTACCTATCTGTTAAGCTGGGGAAAAAAAGAGAATATTTCTCTTTTTTAAACCGGATAAAAGCCTAATTTGAGTTTCGGAAAAGATTTTACACGTTACCGGGGACATCTTGTGGCGAAATCTGGTACAGCAAGTGACTTTTCTTTTCTGACTGGGAGACCTGTGAGACTTAGATTTGTCCTTGACACTATCAAAAAAGATAAGAACTTGAAACAGCTGGGTGGTGAAAACAACTCTCTATAGTGGAGGTGGACATTTATTGACTTTTATCAAAAATAGCCTCCACTAAAGGACTATCTGTAAACATCACAGAAATGGAGGAATACTACCCACAACTTAACTACAAACTTATACTTGAAAAAATCCTAGAGGCTACTGAGCTAATGAATTTCAGACTGAAAGATAAAGGTGCCACCTTAAAGCTACAAAATGCAGCCCAGATTTGAACTGATGAACTTACAATTCAAAAGGCAACAGAAGAAGAAGGAATTAACACCAAAGTGGACTTTAAAGAATACCAGCTACAACCTATTCTGAACCCTGATAACCAAACCTTGATTTCAACAAAAAAAAATCTGTAATTCTAACAGCAACAGAAATTGAAGAAAGCAACATTAAGATGGAAGGTGCTGAAGACCTACATACACAACACATTGAGAATTTAGATAACCCAGACAACCAACCAACAACTACATCAGTGAATATGACTTTTTATTTAAACCAGTTGAAACCGGAGGAAGAAGAAGACCAGTCTGAACTGACAACAAATATACTAAGCCTAATATGGAGACTCAAATTATTAGGCCAACAACTTAATGACTATGAAGGGACTAGCTTCCTTGAAAAATTGATAACTGGATGGTCTCCCTTGATTCGAATGACATGTGTAGGAATGAAGGGAGATCCACCCGAGGATTTAAAGGCACTATTATGGAAGCCTGCCTGGCACAAAAGGAAAGCCAGAGTTAGATTTAAAAAATGGGATTTTTTTTATGTGACCTTTAATGGAAGAGCCTAAAATCTCATTTAATGGGCTAAGGAGATTTTAAAAGACATTAACTGATTTAATATTTAGGATTTAGACCTATAAGGGAAATAAAAACTACTTTCTAGAATAATAGTTTTGAATCATAATATAGAAGATGGATTGAGATGATAAAGGTTATTTTATTAGTAAGTGATGATATTAGGATGAGAAATAGAATATGATTGTGAAATAAAGTAAGAATTTATCTGAGTAAATAATAAGTGTATCTTAGATATGATAACTATTTTGTAATGAACTAAGGGAATTGTGGGCTATCCGAAACTTAAATACTATGGACATTAAGCTAACTGGAATACTATAACTGAAATTAGATAAAAGTTAAAAATAAGTCAAAAGATATTGATAAATGTTTTAACCGATTGAGTTATAACTAGCAATGTATTAATCTGAATGTGATATAATAATCAAGGGAAACAGAGAGGAATTTTTTGATGATGTAACCTGACATATGTATGAAAGAGCTTGTTATTGGACTATGGATTACCCAATCACCATGTTGCTTCCTTAATACCTGGAACTTTGTAAAATTGGAAAATTAATAAAACTTGTTTAAAAAAAAAAGAAATAATTGAGATTAAAAAAGGCACGCCTGTCTTTTTTCACTGGAAATCACGTTGCAGTGTAGCTTGTCTTTTGGCCTAAACAAGATTTTGGACATTAAACTACGTTGAAAACAAAAGGATTCATATCTCATGAAATGGAATCAAACCATTTTGTTTGATTTGTTCACTCATTTCTTGCTCTTTGTGAACTAGTGGATCTAATTTCACCAGAAATTTCACCATCTTGCTTTTTGCCAGCCTCTCTCTTTTATTGCCTTCCATTTTCCAAGCATTACAGTATTTTCCAATTATTATGTATATAAAATATTTTATATTCCAATGAGAAATCTGATTTTATTTCACTCAGTATTCAGTTTTTCCCCCTGCCCATGTAGTCCAAGGAATCTTCAACAATTTTCTCCAACATCAGTTAATTTTTGAGCTTACGAAGAAAAAGGTTGTTACTGTTTTGACTTCTCCATCAATTTGCCATAAATTGTTAGGTTGTGTGTGTGTGTGTGTGTGTGTGCGCGCGCGCACATGTGCATATTTTAATATTGAGCAGCCTAAAGGCTTTTGCAATCTTTTGTATCTTCAACAAAACAACCCTTACATTTTCCTTGCTTACATTTACCATATTGGTATCATCAGTATATTTGAGATTTTTAAACAGAAACATGTTTGTCCACTGAGAAAATGCTTATCACTAAATGATATAAATAAAAAGAATTAGCAACATGAAGAATTGGCAGATTGAAAAGAATTAGCAATATCCTAGAATACTGAATATTTAAAAAATGTTTTTTTAAGCCTCTTTCTAAAATAAATTTTAGGGATTTCTTTTTTCAAAGAATAAAATGTAATCAGGGACAAAACTGCTGATTATAACATGAGCACCATTTTCTTAGAAGACAAAATGATTCAACATCAAATAAAAGTAGATGTTACTTATTCTACTTCCCTTCTAGAAAAAAATATACTTCTACCACCAAACAAGCAAAGAATTCAAGAAAAATTAAAATATGGCATGTAAACACAAATGGGGAGAAGTAAATTGCATATGAGTATGTCCTTGATGTTACTAATCATTGCTATTATTGAAATAATTAGTGGCATTTTGGTCATTAATTTTAAATATATATACATTTCCATATATTAGATTTTCAGTACAACATCTGTTTATTCACATTTAATGTGGCATGCAGAAGCATTCTTTCACAGAAAGAAGAGAAATATGATTAATGGTAGCTGAAAATAGTATTGAAAATACAATGATGCCATATGCTCTGTATTAGATTACTAAACGTTTTAGATCTGGGTTATTAATTATAGCAACCCCTTGGAAGTCTGTCATTTAAAGCAAAGCTTGATTATATTATTTTATTGTGCTTAAACAGATATTCAAGAAAAACAGCCTCATAAATCTGAGTTTCAATATTCACTTTATAGAATTGTTTCATTTTTATTGGTTTACTATATATACCATTTTTCTAGTCCCCTTTGTATTCTGTCCAATATTATGAGAGTTCAATTAACTGAGCATAAATTTTATCAAAGTAGAAGGGAAGAACTCCTGTCTGAAGGAGATGGGCAGTTTAGAAATTGGAAAACAAACAAACAAATGTATTCTTATCAATTAATTTTTTTCATTGGAATAGAATTAAACTGCTATGTAACACACTCAAATAAATGCAAGAATATATTGATATCATAAATGGACATATATTGACTGCAAACATGGGGCAGAATACAAGTCTAAATGCTATTGCTATTGCTAAAAGTGCTTTTGAAAGTAATGTTTGTGCTGATTATGATATTCTTAGAGGATGTATTTATTTATTATGAAGGGATGTATATAAACTACAAGGATACATGACAAGCATTAGTTTGGCTTATTATGTTCATCATCTCCTCCGTAAAGTAGCCAACGAGCTGCTATGGGAAGCCGGTAATAAACTAAAGTTCTCTAGCCCAGGGGTCCCCAACCCTCGGTCCACAGACCAGTACCGGTCCACGGCTTGCCAGCAACTGGTCCGGACAAATAAGCAAAGCCCCATCCACAGGATGCAGGCAGCACACAAAACCACGCACCCTCCAGGCCACGGAAAAACCTCTCTCCATGGAACCGGTCCCTGGTGCTCATAAGGTTGGGGACCTCTGCTCTAGCCCGAGTGGACAGGGAATCTTCAGATGGCAAAACAGGAAAAAGTGTGGAGCAAAGCACCCCAAGATCATTTGAAGGTAAGTGGGGGATTAATAGAAGGTTATAGGTCCAGAAACAGTTACCTGTCCATTCTAGTACCAGAATGGGTACTGCAGAAAAGCCCGCTTGGGTCAATCTGTTAGGTGACTTCTTGTAGCTTAATAATTTAATACTCTTGATCCTGCTTGATTTCTCAGTGGTTTTGATATTGTCTAGCACTTTATTCTCTTCAATCCTCTCTTTGAGATTGGAGACTCATGCTATAATAGTTCCACTCCCAGGAGCAGGAAAACTCCTTGCCGGGCTGTCCTAAGACAGCATTTTGTTGGCTGATGCCAGTTTCAGAAATGATTCAGAAGTGCTTTGGACCTTAACTGAAAAGAAGCACATTTCTCTGCTGTTCATTAGTTCAGCCTGACTGTTTTTTCTCAGGAATTAACTCATAACTTCTTCTTCTTTTCCCCCCCTTCACTTTATCTACTTTACATTCTTTACCTTATTTTGTTCAGGAGTGCCCCTGTCCTTCTCCTGCTTCTTCGGTGATTCATACTGCTTTCTTTTCTTCCTGGTAATGTCTCCGTATGGCTAACAAGTGTACGCGTGGTTGAAATATTGGATCATTGTGTCAGCTTTTGTACACCTATTCACCGCATATCTGCAATGAATCTAAATGCATCACTGAGATGATGAAGTGAATTCCGTACCAACTGATGGTCTGGAATAGGCAACTTGCAGAAATACCAACCTACCTGTGTGCAGCATGTATGTAGAATATTAAATGTGCCCTTTCTGTGATATATGTATGAATGCATGCATACACATGCATACACATAAGGACAGAAAAATCCTGTACACAAAATATTGAAAGTCATAAAGTGGAAGGTTGCCCAGTCACAATTCCCTGAATCCTTCATCACTTGCTGGAGGGGACTCAGGGGCTAACATTTAGCAAAAATGGATGATTGCTTTTCCTTTTGACATTTTTTTTCTGTAATATTAAGAAGATACAGGGATCCCTGTATCTTGTAAAATGAGACATTCCAGAATCATTTTTAATCTGATTATCAAAAATAGCAATTTTTGAGAGTTGATTCTTAATCAGTGATAAAAGAGAGTTTCCATATATATGGAGTGTTTGTATTTATGTATGGTATATGTGTGTGTGTGTGTGTGTATGTATATGTGTACATACAGTATACATATGAGATAGGTAGGGTGGAATAAAAGGAATATAGTAAAATTGGAAGGATTTGGGGTTAGCTGTCATAGAATTTCTCCCTTGCAAACCTGTGTAAATATCTTTTAAGTCACTGCAGTGCTTTCCTGTTCATTCACTGGTGTAGCATCTACAGTGACACCTATCAGGGGGAAATGACTGTACTTGTGTAACTTGAAGTCATCTATTTGTCCTTTGTTGCTCTCTAGCCATTGGAGTTCTAAATAAATCATAATATTTATTTTCCTGTTGTCCAAATTCTATTCTATTCTATTCTATTCTATTCTATTCTATTCTATTCTATTCTATTCTATTCTATTCTATTCTATTCTATTCTATTCTATTCTTTCAATATCATCCACTGTTCTGTTTCCTTTTGCTTGCTTTTAGTTTGAGGCATGCAATTATCATACGCCCACTCTTTTTCCTCGCTCCTGGTCCTTTTTATGGCACGCTTAATTCTTTGTGAAGGTTGATGTTTCCAGCTTGCTTAAAACCTGCAATTATTTGAAGACACCTAATGAGATCAACAGTGATATTCCATGCTAGGCAGAGAAAAAGGTTTTTCCCCCCCTCCTAATGGAATAAACAAGGAGAGATGACAGCTAAAGCACTGAAAGCAAATCTTCACATTAGACAACTGGAAGGAAAGGTCAGTCTTCTAAAAATGAGCATGCAATCAATTACTGTGCAGTTGACTCCTTCCAAGGATTTTTAACCAGGCTATTTTTATTTGTACTTTTCAAAACCTAATTGGAAGACCTTGGTAGATTTTAAACTGTAATTACAGGTGATGTTAATGCTGCTTTTAAACATCTTTCAGTTCCTGCCCTGCCTTAAAAAAAAAGAAAAGGGAACACTGTATCAAGGTTAATAATAGTTCCTACTTTAAACATACAGGCCATCTGGATCTGGAAATGAGCTGAAGGACAACTGCTGTTGATTTTTAAGATGCAAAATTTAAAGTGAAATATGATAATTCTAGCCTTATACAATTTGACAATCTGGAAATCCTGATAAAACAAAGATAATTTATTCTGGGAATAATTCCTTCCACTTCAGATGTGGAGGCAAATATCAGAGCTTCTGCGTTGTTCAAGCATAAGTTCGGGGGGGGGGGAATTCTACCACGAAAGAAAGGAATTATGACTGAGTAGAGAGTGAGATAGATATTGGACTAAATGGAGGCAAAATAGAATAGACAGCTGCCTTTAAGGTATAACCTGTGATACATGTATGAAATTTTCTCTTGTATATGAATAGAGAAAGGACAAAGACCATGTCTATTCTGTATTTGGCCACTTTACTGTACATTGAGCATCGAATTTGTTTTTGGTGCAGATACTTCTACAATATTTCTAAAACTGTTTAGGATTGTAGGCACCACCTACAGTTAGAAATCTTGAGCCATATAATATAATGTTAGAGCAGGGGTCCCCAACCTTTCTGGGTTGACGGGCCGGAGGGGTTGGAGGCGCCTTTCCACGTGCGAGCATGCGCATATGCAAGTGGATCCATGGCCCGCACGAATGGGACCGTGATTGCATGCGCGATGCAAATGGGGCCACGAGTGCACGTGCAATGATCGGGTGATGCTAGCACCCGTGCAATGCCGCAATACTAGCACTAGTGGGGCTATTGCTCTGTGTTAGAGAATCTGTGCAACATATTTTTAATATACTTGGACTGTGTCAGAAGTTGTAATGATACGTAGGGAAGGCCTTTTCCCGGGAGGAGGGAATACTTCCATCAGAGAAAAGCCCAAATTAGTGTGAAGAGATGCTGCCTAGGGAGCAATCAGGTAAGAGACAGCATAGCCTACAACTCCATAGTGGGCGGAACAAGAGACTGTTAGACTGTAAAGAATACAGTAGGAGAATTGTACTTTCAGGCTTGGAATATTCTGTTAATGTGTCCCAAAGGTGCTTTTCCAAAAGGCAACTGGACTTTCCTGATATTTTTCTTTGAAAAGGGGAAAACATTATATTCTTTGTAGTCATTTTTCCTTGAAAATGGGGGGAAAAAGAGGAAGGATTAAAACCTTTCATTCCCCATTACTTAGTTAGAACTGAAGAAGCTTCTTAGATGAGAAGAGAAATGTTTTCAAGGAAAAACCCAAGAAAGTCCAGTTGCCTTTTAGAAAAGCATCATTGGGACAACCATGATTGGGATGATTGAGAATCTCTGTAGACATTCTGTTAATGTAACTTTTCAATAAAATAGCATTGAAGATATTACCTAGCTTGGGTAATGAAATGCCTGCAAGAAAACAACAAAACTCAAAGAGCACCAAGGACCCCTCAGACTTAATTTAGCTGGTTGCGTTTTCTGTCTCATCTACCTGCTAGGGCTAGCAGAAGTTCAGAGACATGACACATACTAGCCACAAAAGCCTATATATAGACAAAATAACAATATCTTCAGTAGTGTTGGGCCGAAGTCCAAAGATGACACAATAAAATTCAATCAAGTCCAATCCTTTATTTGCTTATACCTAATGGCCAGAATCTTGCCAAACTAAAGCTATAATCTCCTATCCTAACAGATATATTCTG
Source organism: Azemiops feae (assembly GCA_023970755.1). Taxonomy (NCBI): domain Eukaryota; kingdom Metazoa; phylum Chordata; class Lepidosauria; order Squamata; family Viperidae; genus Azemiops; species Azemiops feae. Next base: position 779,603 of record JALGBA010004003.1, on the reverse strand, counting down.
AGAGATTCCAGGGTGTGGATGCCCTGAAACTCTTTTGATTCCCCTCACCTCCATCTCAGGACTATGCAGTCTCTTAATTTGGGCTTTTCTCTGATGGATGTATTCCCTCCTCCCTGGGAAAGCTCTGTGCTGCCAAAACTCCTCTCCCTGCTTTGCCAGGTGCACATTCCATACATTTACTATGTTTACTTTTATTGGATTTCAAATTGCTTATGTTATTTATAAATTTATATAAGCAAAGCAAGGTTAGTTGCATATACTGTATAGTTTCTGCAAGGCAACAGATCATTATTCCATTTCAATGTCCTCACTCCCCAGGACTACGTCAAGATGACTTGCTGTCAGTGACATGAAATTCTCTCTCTCTCTCTCTCTCTCTCTCTCTCTCTCTCTCTCTCTCTCTCTCCCCTCCCTCCCTCTCTCTGATTCTTCTTTTAAAGCAATATATATGGAATACTATTTCAAAACATAATTTTTGGGTGAATTCCAATTCAGGGATTGGGATTCACCCATAACATCCATAACAATCACTAAAACATGAACACAGTTTGGCAAGATTCTTGATTAGAGTTAAGAACTGATTTTAGACAAAAGTATGTCAGATCCATTCACAATATGCATCAATGTACATATGCTTTACATCCTTTATTTATTTATTGAATTTGTATGTCCCCCCATCTCACCAGAGGCAACTATATTAATTCACATTCGCAACGAGAACCAGACATCACAGAAACCACTGCTATCATGGAAATGTGATAATATCACAGGACTATATAACTACTCATATCTGGTTACATGGTGACACTACAGAGGTGATTCAAATTAAGAATGCTTTTAGTTCTTAATAGGTATGGGCTTTATAGAAACAAATGGACAACCTATGATCCATTGGGTCATCTTTTCAGAGATATTTCTTTACTTAAACAGAGAAACAGAATGACCATAGGCAGATTGATATTGTTTTGGTTTTAAAAGAAGAAAACATCATTTATTAAAAAAGAAAGGTTCATAGCAAGACAAATGTAGATTTTTTTTGTATGCTTTTGATGACAACCTTTGTAGATCTGCCATTTTTTAAGAATAGTGTATCATTTTCACTTCTTTTTCCTCAGTTTAAAGCAATATGCAGCTGATCATGCTGGAATACTGGTTTCTCCAGATAAATCAGAACCATAAAAATGTCATTTTTGAATCCACCAATGTTTATCTTTACTACAATAAAATTCTTGTGGGGTTCTTCCACAATCATCTGTGTTCTACTGCAAAGTCTTGAAAAATCCAAGTTCCTCATTAAAATGATGGTAGATACTATCTTCAATCTATCTATCTAGCAAAGTTACTATCTTTGCTAAATCACAAAACATTGTTATTTCCCATTCTCTAACAAGATAAGAACTAAGAAATCCCTTAGGCACTGATTTGAGAAACTACCCCACAATCTTATATCTTGTCTATCTGACATATACCTTCCTGGGGATTTGTCACTAATACCCAATGTCTTCTAAAAATTCTCTCCTTACTTACTGGTAATTGCAAAAAAGTGGGCTTTCACCAAGTAAAATGACAGCACAGAGACAAATTGTATTATTTTGTAATTTTAACTGGCTTTTCTAGGCTTACCTAGTTTACAATTAAGAACTTCAAACTAACTGGAAAACATAGGGTTGAAACTGCTGCTCTGTTAGAAGATTGTATACACACACACATACACACACACTTTGAAGTTCCAACCTCCCTTTCTCTTAGAATGTCTTAATAAAAAAAGGAAAGGGTTCTTTCTAGTAAGCACAATATGAATGTTGTTGATCATACAGAATGGAGTTTAAAGCAGTACTTCCTTTCCACTTTTCTTCTCTGAATAGCATAAGCATGAAGAAAGTCACCAGGAACTGGTGATTTCTTCACAGAATAGGCATACACAACAGTGAGGGCAGAAAGTAGCAGAAATATTACATCATACAAACTGTGCATTTTGCCTCGCTCTTTCTCTGTTGAATACTTGTTGAAGAGCATTGTTGGACTGAGGAATGCTCTCAGTAATTAATATTGGCCATATATTCTTGAGTTGATCTTCCCTTTCCTCCTCCAATTCTCACTAAGCCATAGAAAAGAAAGGATGGAACTTGTGCCATCCACATGTTTTGGGCTATCATCAGCCCAGTGAACCTGATCAGTAGTGATTGAATATAATTGGAGTTTTAGCACAAATAAATGAAAAACACCAGAATCTATTACTTTAGATTATAGAAAATCTAAACTGCATAATCTAAACCTTCTCTAAATGGCAGTTTCCTTATCTGTTGCCCATTTCAAATTTGCTTCCAATACCTACTGTTTCTCATTTTTGTTCATGTATGCTGGACTGATGGAAGGTGCCCAAAACATCAAGAGGACACCAACAAAAGTGTCTGCAACTGACTGCAATGCTTCTGAAATGATACTGATATATCCTGAAAATCTTGCCATTATGTATTTTTCTGTCCCAACATCTAATTTAAATAGGAAATCATGGCATTTGCATAGTGATGTTATGATCTTTTGTCATGGGGTCTCCCACTTGTACCTTACATTTGCACCTTGTTTGTGCCTATATCAAATTAGGAAAGATATATAAAGTTCATTTGGTAAAACAACATCTGCATTGTTCTGGCTCTCTTGTCAAACCAGAAGGTCCCATTTAATTTACTGTCTCCTCTGTTTTATTTGGGGTACAGCAGTCATAGTCCCATTTCACATTCATTTTGTTGGCTGGTCCAAATTTCTACTTGCTGAACTTTCTAGGAAGTTTCTACTTGCTGAATTTTCTAGGCAAAGTTTTGCAAGATGGCTATTACAATTATAAGGCTCTGGGTTAGATTGTATGGGCACCAGGCTAGAAAGCAGGGGACCATGAGCTCAAGTCCCGCTTTAGCCACGAAAGCCAGCTGGGTGACCTTGGGCCACTCATTCTATGCCAGCCCAACCCATCTCACAGGGTTGTTGTTGTGAGAAAAATAGGAGGAAGAAGATGTGTTGGATATGTTCACTGCCTTGGATCTGCAAAAATAATAAAAGACAGGAATGCATACATGCATACATACATGCATACATACATACATGCATAAATGGTGCTGTCTTCCTATCCTGTCCCTTCACTAGGGCTTTTAGAATACTATGTTTTTCCTTTTGTAAATTGCTTCTTCTTATGCATTGTAGAGAAATCTGTTTTTTTGTATCTGGCAGTAGATTAATAAAGTTCACATGCTGTATATTTTCTTTACAAAATATTGCAGCTGGAGGTCACATTGACACGTAACAACAGTTTTCTTTTTTTCATAAAAAAGCGTGGACCTATTTTAAGGACTTTGGCTATCAAGGGCCACCCTTCCAATTATTTTTTGATTTAGCTATTCAACAGATGAATCAGAGGTTGAAATGAAAACAGTATAAATAATTTCTCTATATTGAAAGTGCATAAACAATTCCTGGCAGAGCAGGGACTCAGTTGCTTATCTCTGCTATGAAAGAAGTAATCATGGAAACATTAGCGGGACTTAAATTATGTAGGTGTTATGGATTCAAGAAGAAGAAGAAAAGTGTAGAATAAGTGACTCAAAGTTACCACTATGAATTCCTTCTAAGAGTCAATAGGAAAACATGGCTCACCAGAAGAGAAAAGTGTTCTGAAATCTCAACCTGTCAGGCTTGTCCCAACTTGGTCATTTAGAAAGAGAGAGCTTTCGACTGCATACACAGTGAAAGAAATAACTTTACTAAAGCCAAGTGGTTACTAGGTAGAAAAAGCCAGACCTGAGGTAAGAGCCCAAAAGCCAGTGGTGGGATTCAGCCAGTTCGCACCACTTCGGCAGAACCAGTAGCTAATTTTTTGTTGCCCAGGTCCAGAATGGACTTCCAGAAGCGGTATCCACACAGAGAACCGGTTGTTCACATATTTGAATCCCACCACTGCCAAAAGCTGCCTAGTTACTTACGTTCCCCCCCCCCACACACACCTATCTCCCTTGTGTCCAATTAAATTCAAACAAAATGTTTTGGTGGACTCAGTGATGGTCCTCATTCCATTCTCATGGTTGTGACCTTGGGATCGCCTGGCTGATATCTCTGGCAGGCACTCAGTTTCTTTGTCCTCCCTCCCTGCTTGCTTGCTCCTGCCCCCCCCCCCCCCCTGGATTCATGGCAGTCTGGAAAAGGAGTGAAGGGGGCGAAGCAGGGTAGCAGCACTGACTGAGCCATTGTTTTGGTATATAGGTCACATATTAGAAGCACTCTGTTTTTGTTTAACGCAATCCTTGAACCTTCTCCATTTCAATTACTTTTTAACTTGTATTCTTTCTGCGCCAATAATTTGTGTAAGCTCTGAGACTATAAGTCTTGCAATGCATTACAACTATGTGTGATGTTATGATTGCTTGCAACCGATTTAGCAGTTAGTGCTGAAGGGAACAATTCAACGACAGTGGAAGTAAAATAAGGTGGACAAATGAGATTTGAATTCAGCAGGAACCCTTCTTAGAGGATATGATTCTAAGCATCTTCAGACTGCTAAAATAATACAGAGGAATTACATAGTAGAAAGTCCATTCAGAAGAAAAATGCTCCATATAGTTATTTTGCCTAAAGAGTATATGCTTAGCCTGTCTGTCAATGAATGCTAATAGATATTTATTGCAATTGAAGAAAAAATAGATTTATTAAGAAATACCTAAGGCAGAGAATCCTTGCCTTTAAGCTACATCTTGTAGTGAGTGAGAAAGTTTCCTCTATCTCTTAATAATAATAAAGTTGGAAGGGACCATGGAGGTCATCTAGTCCAACCCCCTGCTCAGGCAGGAGACCCTATACCATTTCGGACAAATGGCTGTCCAGTCTCTTCTTAAAAACTTCCAGTGTTGGAGCATTCACCGCTTCTGGAGGCAAGTTGTTCCACTGGTTAATTGTTCTGTCAGGAAGGTTCTCCTTAGTTCTAGGTTGCTTCTCTCCTTGATTAGTTTCCATCCATTGCTTCTTGTCCTGCCTTCAGGTGCTTTGGAGAATAGCTTGACTCCCTCTTCTTTGTGGCAGCCCTGAGATATTGGAACACTGCTATCATGTCCACCCTCGTCCTTCTCTTCATTAAACTAGACATACCCAATTCCAGCAAACGTTCCTTATATGTTTTAGCCTCCAGTCCCCAATCATCTTTTTTGCTCTTCTCTGTACTCTTTCTAGAGTCTCAACATCTTTTTTACATCGTGGTGACCAAAACTGGATGCAGTATTCCAAGTGTGGCCTTACCAAGGCATTGTAAAGTGGTATTAATACTTCATGTGATCTTGATTCTATCCCTCTATTAATGCAGCCTAGCACTGTGTTGGCTTTTTTGGCAGCTGCAGCACACTGCTGGCTCAAATTTAAGTGATTGTCCACTAGGACTCCGAGATCCCTCTCGCAGACCCATTTTTCTAATAGCCTAGATAAGTGAAATAGGGACAACATTTGAAAACTGTTTGTCTTACATATCTGTGTCTCAACATTTACTTTAGTGGTCAAAATAGCCCATAGGTAAAAAGAGATGATGTAATCTCCCAAAGATAATCACCAAATTATGGACTTGCTGAATTAGACAGAGGAGGGGAAAATATTCTACTAAACTCCATAGAAATCCTTCTATTTCCAGCCAACTTGGTTGCGTTAGATTAGAATGGATCACCTCCATGGTTTTATAAAAATAATATTTTTTTTTTTAAAAAAGAAAGCTTTTGGGTTCAGACTGCAATTAGCGTCAACTCTGCCATTTTAGAGAATAGTTAAATATCACTACATTAGAACAACTGGGAAAAAGTGAGGTTTTGACTGATTTCATAATAAGATTTTGAGATGAAGGTGGCAATCACTCACCTGGGAGGCGATCAAGTAAAGGGTAAGTGACTCACCACTAGCTATAATGAAATGATAATTGATGCTAAGGAGCATACCATAATTAAATCTCTTTTAATAAAACAAAGCAATATAATGCCCCGAAAAAACCTAAGGAACATGATTAAAAGTGCTTTCAAATGTTGCATAGATGAAGTGTATATGGAATTATCAGACTGTACACAGGAGGAGGTTAATTAATATTAATTACAAAATTTCAATTGAAAATACACAACCTAAGATACATTTAGTCTTCATTCGTCTCTTCTACATTCACTTATTTTGATTCTTGTGATTTATCAGTAATGTTTGCTAGCAGCTGTTTCAAATGAGGTCCAAAACTGTAAGCAAACATGACTGATGTAAAGCAGAGAGCATCTTCATCTCTCTCTCTTTGTTCCTAATCACTATTTCAATGATGTAACTGGTAATCAAAGATATCAGAACTGTTTTCTCTCATGTAATTCCATATTTTTGTTTATTCCCTAAAGCAGTGCCTCTCAACCCTGGCAACTTCAAGTTGTGTGGCCTTAAACTCTCAGAATTTTAGAATTGAAGTCCACATATCTTAAAGTTACCAATGTTGAGTGACACTGCCCTAGAGAGAGTAAATGTCACAGTATTTTTTTTAATTTCCAGTAATAGCCTTATTTTTCAATTCAATTTTGGGATAAGGCCTGAACCTGGAATAAATTGGAAAAGTTTTTTTGCCCCAAGTCTCAGATCTTTGATTTTGAGTTTTTCCAGAACCCTAGATATTATTTATTGGTTATGTTACCTCAATTTCTAAGCTTTCAAGGAACTATGTTTATTTTTAATGCTCTGCTATTAATATGTTAATGCCGATAACTGTTGGTTTAGTTGGGTAGCTTAATTTGGTTGTCAAGAAAAATGGTTTCCTCACCTTATTATAGCAACTTAGTAATATGAATTACACAGGTTCAAGGCCGCCTGTAGGTACAGCACAGCAGGAACCTTTATTTGCATTATCTTTTCCGTGACTAATATAGTCACTATATTAGGCCTCTGCAATATACAGTAGTATCTTCTAGACATATCCAAATCCCATAATTTCTCGATGGCAGCCCATTATATATAGATAGCACCAGCTCCTTAGGTTTGATAAAACATTTTTTCCCTCAAGCGCGCTACCAAGTGTTTTAAAAGTGGTTGCAAAATTATAATTTTTAATGTGGCTGGAGACAAATGTATTAAATAAATGACTCAAGACAAAGACTATATGAACTGAAATGTAAATGAAATCAAAATTACTCTGTATTTTGAACCCTTTCTTGAAACATAGCTTCTAACATAGACTACGAAAGGCCAAGAGTGGCCATGGGTGCAGCAAAATGATTTCCATCCTTTTCAGGATGACACCTGAAAAATATCTTGGTGTCAAGCTATATCTAGACTAAGTTGAAGTGTTATACAATATTTGTCAAGTTTTGAAGCACAGTTTTGCTGGTGCGACAAATATTGCTTCTCAGCTTGCCATCGAATTTGGGAAGAAGAGAGAGGTTTGGAATGCAGACTTCAAAGATTGAGAAGCCAGATCATGAGACTCAAGGACATTACACAGTGGCTGGCCAGACCTGGAGATGCTTTCTCATAACAATATTTTCCACTTGATTGGGCAACATGACCTGCCCCAGAGGGAGGAGGGAGAATTCAGTGCTTTTACTATATGGGTTTGGGAGGGGTCTTGCCAGAGCTGGTTTTGCTTTCATTAGTGCCAAAGTGATGTACTCAATAAAGTTTTACATTAAGAGATTGAAATGTCTTGAAGGTGTTTGCTTGGTTGGGTTCATCAGTCAGAACCTTGACAGTATTTGTCATTTGAGTCAGGAGCCATCCATATCTTGACTGAGAAGTACTGACTCAGAAAACAGTGATGTAGCCTGGCCCATGCTCAGTACTCATCTGATGTATTGGCTTAAGTATTTAGCAGTTGGACTTGTTCTTCCTATAGGATTTTGAGAGACTGTGGAAGTGAGAATAATACAGATTGAGCCTGTGCTATTTCATATACCTACATACTTGTGAGGTTGAACATTTGCTATAAATTAATTTACTCTTTCAAGAGATTGAAGATCCCTTAAAATTACTAAAGCTGTGTTCACTGTTTAACACATGAGATGAAGAGAAGGAATTGCTACACCCACAGCAGTTTACAGCCTTTAAATGCCAGGAATATATTTTCTACTTGGGTGGCATGTGGCCTAACCGAACATTAAAAAAATTAGTTTCTTCATACCAAAGTAATAAGGAAATTCTGATTCAATGCACTTATACATATGGCTAGTCATTTTGATCCAGTTAGGAGAAAATATATATGTAGGAAGAGTTGAATCAGATTTTCATGAAATTAACCAAGCTTTATAAAGTATTTTTTTTCCATTGTCCTGAAATTAAAGCTAAATATTAAAGAACAATGAATAAATAAATAAAGGAGGAAAATAGGGGTTGGATGGGTGGAAAATGTTCCTGGACATGATGGAAATTGTAACAACATTACCCTTGGAATTCAAAATGCAATTTGCAACACTAATTAGATTAGCTTGTGTCTGATTTTTTTTAAGTTAATGAAATAAAACTAATGTAAACCTAGGACAGAGAAGCAACAGCTACTTTACTTTTGGAAGTATAAAAGGCAACAGTTACTTGATCTGCCTTTATCACTTATCAGAATATGTGGGTCCATTGTAAAGCAGAAAAGAAGATTGAAAATAGTAGTATATAAGGCTGTACTACAAAAGCTGGAAAATAACTTTGGAAGCAAAATGGTTATATTATAACCATATTATAATATAATATTATAATATAACAATATTATCTTATAATATAACCATATAATATAATATATTATAATATATTATAATATATAATATAACCATATAATATAATATTATAATATAACCATATAATATAATATAACCATATTATATTATAATCACCAGGACCCATGGTGGCACAGTGGTTAGAATGCAGTATTGCAGGATAAATCTGTCCACCTGGAGGAGTTCGATCCTGACCGACTCGAGGTTCAGTCAGCCTTCCATCCTTCCAAGGTTGGTAAAATGAGGACCCAGATTGTTGGGGGCCGTATGCTGACTCCATAAACCACTCAGAGAGGACTGTAAAGCACTGTGAAGCAATATATTAGTGCTAGTGCTATTGCTATTATCTGTTCATAAAAATATTTTTTCTACTTTCTTTTATATCAGTATAATTATATCAGTATATTGCATCCTGAATTGTTTACATTTTTCTTCAGCTCATTGCCAGGAAACAAGGATGCATCTAGTGTCTATAATTGGACCACCTATGTCATGTTTGGCAGAAATTGTAATAGTCTTTGTTTGCAGACCCAGTTTGAACATAGGTCTGGTTTACATGGCTCCTGGATATTTACCATTGCAAATGAAATGTGTACAGCAGTGTTTCTCAGCCTCAATAACTTTAAGATATTTGACTTCAGCTCCTAGAATTCCACAGCCAGACATGAGAAACATTGATAGATTTCTCCCTGTTGAATCACAAGGCAGAAAATCAACCAAACTACCTAATATAATTTTAAGGGTATGGACTTGGATGAAATTATTTTAGGAATATTATACTAGTTGTATTCAAAGCTACCCACACAGGGAAATTAATCCCAAGAGGTGCAATCAAAAAATAAATACAATGAATAATTTGGCTGCAGATTCTTTTATCTAACCTGATTGGACTGATCCCAGATTTTTTTTTTTACCTTCCCATCCATCCATTCTGGATAAAGAGCAATGTTTAAAGGCAAAAAGATATAAATTTTAAAAGCATTATTCTACAATTCTACAAACCTCTACAATTGAGGTTTAATTCAAATCGATGTTTTCATTGCTTTCATTAGAGCTGAATTTCTTCCAGCTGAGACCTATGAAAATTAAGAGATGGAATCTTTAGCATTTGAATAGAAATTAAGTATTATAGAGAAAAAAAAATCAAGGGTATCTCACTCAAAGGCAGCAGTTGAAGAATAATATGCCATAACAGTTTTAATTAGAAAATAATGGGGCCCATCAAAAGTAAATACATTGCATGCAAATGGATGTTAAAAATAAATAAATAAAATGTGCAGAATTAATTTGCAGATATTTAAATAGATCTTACTGAAGACAGTATGAATATTCACCAGGAAATCCTTTGTCAGCATTTAAATTAACATAAGGGATGGCAAATTCAGTGACAGTCATGTTTTTCTAGGAAAGATAAAAGCAATATCATGAGATGAAAGGAGTTATGATCCCTCTATCAATCAATAGACAAGGAATTAAAAGGGCAATTAGATGAAATGTGATCAAAATTAATTCCAAAAGATTTAAAGTCTTCCAATCACAATAGACAATTCACATCTGACAATTCTTGACATAGCCAGATTATACTTTGGACCTAGGATTATTCATCTGGAATAATGACTGTAGACACAGTCTTTCAAATGGGTGACAGTACACATTATGCAATAGAAATTTTCATAGCTAAAATATAGTAGCATAATAGACATGCTTACATCTACCTAGGAATAAAATTAATTAAATTCAGAAAACCACAAGTGTGTATAAACGTATATTGGATCAGTCTGCACAGTTCATTGACTCCTGTGGGACTTCGGGTAGGTGTTGAATTAAAGAGGTCCTTTATTGCTCATTTAAAAAATGCCAGAAGAAAGTGCGTTTTAGTGCACTCTTCAAGATGGGATGGACTAAGAAATTATACACTGCCAATAGTAAAAGCAAAATATATTTTCCCCACATGTTTACATTTAGAATATCATCATTTTTAGCATCAGAATGTACAGTATTTGGTCACATGCAGCTAACCATTGTATTCTGTATACTGTATTCTGGTAGAGAGGATTTTATTCAGTGTGAGGAGAACTTCTCTCTCTCCAGAATGTGTCTGAATGTGTCCAGAATGAGGATAGGCTCCAGCATGAGCCCTTTGGTTCTTGTGACAGACTCAGATTGGATCCTGCATCATCACTTGAAGTTTAAAATAATGTAGCCCAAACTGTAAGCAGACATAATGCCCAAATGTTTAACCATTCCCAAATACAAAATCCTCTCTGGACAGCGCTATTAAGTGGCCATGTTTCCTAATGCATTCAGCTGCTTCCTTTAAATTATGTAAAAATATTTTTAAAAATGCCTATATACAACATCTATGAGATCAAAGTTTGAAGTTCTTTTTCCCAAAGTCCTCCCCAGCAGCATCTGCGGGGGCATGTGTCAAAAAGTTAACATGGCAGTTGCAGATACCATCTTAATTGTTTTGAGCTTCCCTGGGGCGATCCTTGGTCTCTTCTCTTTGTTGCGTTCATGCCTTTTCTTTTATCATATTTCACAAGGAAGGTGTGTCTTTCACTGGTCAGAATAATAGAAAAACAGAGTTGGAAGGGACCTTAGTGGTCTTCTAGTCCAATCCCCTGCCCGCGCAGGAGACCCTATTCTGACAAGTGGTTGTCCAGTCTCTTCTTAAAAGCCTCCAGTGATGGAGCAGCCACAACTTCTAAAGGCAAGCTGTTCCACTGGGTTGATTGTTCTCACTTTTAATGCATTAATGTATTGTAATTCTTATTTTTCCTCAAGGATCACCTGACAAACTGCTAAACATGAACAAGAATTTGTTTGGCTGTCAGAATTTTATTTAATTAATTTTGATTTCTTTTTCTAGTGTTATCTATCACTGAAATTAGCTGGGGAGCGAAAGAGAGGGAGAGAGCAAGAGAGAGAGAGAGAGAGAGAGAGAGAGAGAGAGAGAGAAAGAGGAATTAAATGAAAACAAATGCAAATTATTTTGAATCAGGAAGAAAATGCAGAAATCTCTATGTACATAGAGCAGGATGGATAGAAGAATTACTTTGTAGTCTTTGCTTTTCATAGATAAAAGTATTTGCTACACTGTGTATGCTTAATTCATAATTTAATGCAATATTTTTTTAACATTGCAGCATTTCCCTTTTTTAATATAATTGTTTTTGCTATTTTGGTAATACTATGTAATAAGAAATGGTGGAGAAGGTGAATTCAGCAACTTCTTAAGATTGAGCAATTATCTGCCTTGCAGAAATAGGATGATGCATGGAGCTTTTGACAGAAATCCTGGAAGGATTAATTGGAAGATCTTGTCTCATGTTTCCAGTTAATTTATCAACTATTTATCAAGAAACAATAGGAGGGAGTACCTTTTCATAGGAATGGCTCTTGAAAGGAGCTCAGTGATGCCAACCACCAGAGTTTTTCCCATATAAATAATAATAATAATAATAATAATAAAGTTGGAAGGGACCTTGGAGGTCATCGAGTCCAACCCCCTGCTCAGGCAGGAAACCCTATACCATTTCGGACATGTGGCTGTCCAGTCTCTTCTTAAAAACTTCCAGTGTTGGAGCATTCACCGCTTCTGGAGGCAGGTTGTTCCACTGGTTAATTGTTCTAACTGTCAGGAAGTTTCTCCTCAGTTCCAGGTTGCTTCTCTCCTTGACTAGTTTTCCATCCATTACTTCTTGTCCTGCCCTCAGGCGCCTTGGAGAATAGCTTGACTCCCTCTTCTTTGTGGCAACCCCTGAGATATTGGAATACTGCTATCATGTCACCCCTAGTCCTTCTTTTCATTAAACTAGACCACGGGTCGGCAACCCGCGGCTCCGGAGCCGCATGCGGCTCTTTGAGGCCTTACCTGCGGCTCCGGAGCCTCCTCCGCCATTTTGGCGAGCGCATGCGCGCATGTGCGGGCGGGTGCGGGGGGTGCGCGTGTTGCACATGCACGAACGCGCGGCTCCCAGGTTTTGTTTTTTTTAGGCCAAACGGGTCCGTGCGGCTCATCCGACGTTTCGGATGGCCGACCCATGAACTAGACATACCCAATTCCAGCAAACGTTCCTGATATGCTTTAGCCTCCAGTCCCCTAATCATCTTTGTTGCCCTTCTCTGCACTCTTTCTAGAGTCTCAACATCTTTTTTACATCGTGGTGACCAAACTGGATGCAGTATTCCAAGTGTGGCCTTACCAAGGCATTGTAAAGTGGTATTAATACTTCACGTGATCTTGATTCTATCCCTCTGTTAATGCAGCCCAGCACTGTGTTGGCTTTTTTGGCAGCTGCAGCACACTGCTGGCTCATATTTAAGTGATTGTCCACTAGGACTCCAAGATCCCTCTCACAGTTACTACTATTGAGCAAGGTACCCCCTATACTATACCTGTACATTTGGTTTTTCTTGCCTAAATGTAGAACCTTGCTTTTTTCACCATTGAATTTCATTTTGTTAGATAGCGCCCAATGTTCAAGTCTGTCCAGGTCCTCCTGTATCTTAAGCCTGTCTTCTGGAGTGTTGGCTATTCCTGCCAGCTTGGTGTCATCCGTAAATTTGATGAGTTCCCCATCTATCCCCTCGTCCAAATCGTTGATGAATATGTTGAAGAGCACAATAATATGGCAGTTGGACAAAGAGAGTTTCCAGTGCTCATGATAAGGGATTTTGATGTGGATTTAAGTACTTTGCCTTTTTGATGTGGATTTAAGTACTTTGAAATAAATGGTCTTCCTTTTCTATGCCCAGCAGTTGCCATTTAGCAGTCTTGTAAAAAAGCCAGCTGTTTAGAGTTCTGCACACAGTAATTGGAATATTCAGAGGCTTGTTGTTTTGTCTGCTTTAACTCCAGCAAATTGAACAAACAAACAAAAAGCATTAAAAGATGCGTATAGGTATTCTTTTCTAGCAGCTGCCAAAGGAGCAGATTCCAAGATGCAAATTAGCCTTTTGTTAGAAAGTTTGTTTACTTTACAGAGGTGATGCAAAGAATGTAGCAAAGGAGAGGAGTGTCAGTCAGTTCAGATGATGGAAACTGAGCCAAAATTTAGATTGATGAGATGCAGAAAAAGCTTTTCTGTCATTTCAGTTTATAGTGTTTGATAATAAAGATTATTTTAAATATGTATTTCCCTGTTGTAACATGATAAGTTCTTTTTTAACTTAAAAATCCCTTATTGTTCGGGCACATTTTTTTTACAAACAAATCTGCTTTATTTTTTTAACCAAACAAATCTGAATTTAAATGAAATGCAGTGCTATCATTAGTTTTTCAGCTCTGCTCCCATTAAAATTGTGAGATTTCTTTTATATTCTAAACTCCTCAAGTTATTCTCTGTGAAACTTCTTAAGAAATTCCAATATGACTCAAACCTCATATAGTATTTCTTTAAGCATATTATATACTTTAAAAGGTTTAATTGATTTGCAAAATTTCATATGTCTCTAAGGTTAATTTTGTTGGGAAGAATGTTAGAGAATAGAATGTTAGTTGGGCATTTCCCCCAGAAATAATCCCCTTCTAAATTGACTAACTGGACTTCAGAGATAACAAGTCTGCATTAGATCTTTAGCTGTGCCAAAACCATGGAAAAATCAGTACTTCATCTAGCTCTTGATCAATGTTGACATTTGACATAGCTGCTTTGTGAAAATCTATGGCTATTATAATTTGTGTACTGTTCTGTTAGGAATGCGTAACAGTAGAGATACAGAAGCCAATAGTTTGAGTCTAGACATGGTAAATATTGCTTGCCTTCTTTCAATAATGGAAGCATCAGGCTTTTAAAGCCTGAAAAAAGTAGCAGTTTACTATTTGAAAGATACTTTAGATCAAATCACATAATCTGTGAAATTCATTACTGCGTATATGGCACACACACACACACACACACACACACACACACACACACACACACACAGAGAGAGAAACATACGCACACGGATATACCAATTCTTATGAAAATTGTTCTTTTTGTGTTTCTATTTGCCATATGTGAATGGGAGTAGAGACAATTATAGAATATTTTTTACCATATTGTAAAACTAGAATGGTGTGAACACAAGATAGATGGTGAATGAATAAACAAACAAATAAATAAATGAACAAATAAATAAATAAATACATAATGGTTTTACACATCCAGACTCACTTCCCATTAAACTGATTTATAATCTGTATTCCCAGATCAAATCACTCCTCTCAATTGCTTCCACATAATGTGATTAATAGAGTCCATTGTCCATAGATAAATTACAAGCTAATAATCGTGATAATAGTACCTCATTTCATTTAGTCTTTCACTAGTAAGAATAAGCCATTATTCTTTAACAATCAAACCTTCTTATCTCATTTTATCAACAAACTGATATGTTCAGTTAAAGTATAACATAATAAACAAAACTAAAATAACTTGTTTTCACATAAATGTTTACTACATAACTAATTTACAAAATTGGAACCCTATTTTTATTAGTAAATAATTTTTTAACAAAATTAAAGTACACATACAGACAAAAATATGTAATTTCGTGTACTGAAAACTTATTTAAACAATAAAAATATTACACCACATAGGATATGTCATGTTTTAATCTGAGTCATTACAACAAAGAGCCAAACTCTTCTAATAAATACATATTAGTAAATCACATATCTTTAACCTCCAGATTGAACAAATATGAGATCTGAAAAATGATAATAATGAAATTGTTTGATCTATAGCTGATGATGTTTTAGATTGTACAGGTAGTCCTCAGCTTATAAGCATTCATTTAGTGACCATTCAAAGTTACAACAGAACTGAAATAAGTGACTTATGATGGTTTTTCACACTTCCAACTGTTGCAGCATCTCCACAGTCACCTGATTTGGATACTTGGCAATTGACTCATATTTATGACAGTTGCAGTGTCCCAGGGTCATGTGATCACCTTTTGGGACCTTCTGAAAAGCAAACTCAAAGGGGAAGCCAAATTCCCAATTTAACAACTGCAGTGATTCACTTAACAACGGTGGCAAGAAAGTTGGGACAAAACTTGCTTAACAACTATCACATTTAGCAACAAAAGTTTTGGTCTCAATTGTGGTTGTACATCGAGAACTACTTGTACAAAGTTATCTTATGATAAGAAACAGCACTAAGAAATTCTGTAGCCTGATACTGAGGGTGTGCCAATTTTTTTCAAGTTTCTGATCCTTTATAATAGTACTTGCACTAAAGTGTATGCATAAGGGAAAAAAGGCCTATGTCTCATAATTTGCCATGTCAGAATTTGTAATACTTAAAACTCAGTTCATAAAGTTTCATTAATGTTATCAGTTTAAAATTGTATTAAATACCTATCACAGTTTGACTCATCACAAAAGCATTATTGTTCAACCTGGTTTACAGGAAACCCAGATTTTTATCGATACATATCTTGAATGATATATTTAAGAGCCGAGGTGGCGCAGTGCTTAGAATGCAGTATTGCAGGCTAATTCTGCTGACTGCCAGCTGTTCGATTCTCACTGGCTCAAGGTTGACTCAGCCTTCCATCCTTCTGAGGTTGGTAAAATAAGGACCCAGATTGTTGGAGGCAACAGGCTGACTCTGTAAACTGCTTAGAGAGGGCTGTAAAGCACTGTGATGTGGTATATAAGTCTAAGTGCTATTGCTATAGTCAAGTGTATGTTCTTGATCTTCTCTTTTTTATACAGTATTTTTACTAAAAATATAGGGGGAAAAGCATCGTTCAATGTGCTAATAATTATGTGATTTAGCCAGAAGATTTGCTGTACCATTTACTTTAGGAATATAGTATTTGTGACTTCAGTATTGTATTAGGCCTCCTAGAGTTTGGGTGTGAGTGAAGAGTCCATACAGAAGTTGCCATTAATGGCAAATTTTAATTTGACAAATAGGAAGACTTATTAGTACATTACATTAGAAAATCAACGTTATCTTTTATCCTGAATTCTTCCATTTGGGAATGGTTCTCCAGCATTCCACTTAAAGACCCAGGTGATGCTCCATCAGAAAAATGTTGTTTCCAGCTATTTTTCCAGAATAAATAATAAATAGTAGAGTTTTAGAAAGATATGTAAAGTGACAGCCTAATTCCTAGGCATGGAAGAAGTCAGTGAAATAAAAATTAAGTATCTGGGATTTGTTGTTATTCAAATACTAAATAATATTGGAATAAGTATTTCATTTTGCATTCCTTTGAGAATGATGAGTAACTCAAAAATATGAGTTTTGCATTCTGAAATGATCTTTATAAAAAATATCAGAAAGGAGGAAATGCGCTTTGCAATTCAAGGCACCTGTTACGTTCTTTTATTTTCCAGGCAATTTGCAATCATGCCTTTTCAGTGTTTTCCTATGGGAATGCCCCCTATTTGCATTCGCCTATTAATTAGATGTTCTACAGCAGGGTGTCAAACTGCCGGCCCGCAGGCCGGTTGCATCATGCAGAGGCCATGCCCACCCCAGCTCCGCAATGCAAAAAAAGTTGTGATATGTTGTAACACGTCACGTGACGTGGTGAGTTTGACACCCGTGTTCTACAGGATAAAAAGTTACATAGAATATAACTAGTTACGGTTCTCTTAATGTCTGCTATGACATTGGCACTCTATGTGATTTAAAAAAATATGTAAATCTGAAACCAGTTCATACACCATGGCTCTACTGAAAAACCTTTGTGAGTTACTTTCAAAGCAGAGGCTACTCCTAATATGTTCCCAAGCCGACGTGTATATAAGCTGATACACTTTATATATAGTGAAATATTAAAATTACATGATTAAATTTGGAGTTTACCTTAGAGATCTTCTATGTCAGTCTGTTGTTTGGTAGCTGCAATATAGGAGGCAATTATAATATCCCTAAGGATATCCTGTTTAAATAGGTTAACTTGCAGACTACTCATTTGGTATTTATTCTTGGATACATAAGTATTATGTATCAGAGAAACCTGCTTTCTGCATGATGCTGGGTTACAATGATGTATGTTATATTTTAATTGTCATTAGCTATCTTACAATATTTTCTCTGAATAAAAACGCAAGTTATAAATCAAATAAGTAAACACTTGTATATTTGAGGAAGTATGTTCTGAAAAGGCCCCATATCTTATAATTTTGCATTATTGTTGTTGAACTGTGGCAATACTATAACTTGAAAGGACCCCAGTGTCCCATAAAATGAACATATATTATGAAATAGTAAGAGACTATGAAATGCTTCTTTCTAGGGATTTAGTAGGGATTCAGTACTACTACTCAAGCATTAACTGAGAAAAGCAGTATGAATGCTAGTTCTCAAACACACACATATATCTAAGCATTGCATACTAAGTTTTATGTGCTCAGGCTTTCTCCATGAAAACAAGTGAGGTCTGATTTCAATCACGCCAGTGGTAGTGGTAAAGAGGGGAGGAAAGATTTAATGAAAATGTTCCAGGGATGATAATATCCATACAAGATTAATGAGGTAGCTACACAGCATAAGTCATGAATGAATGATCCACACATGTCTGTAGAGAAGAATTGTCCAGATTTGAAGAGGTTCCTGTTACGCTTTGCAAATCCTGGCTTTGACTGGCCCTTCTGAGTACAATAATTCAAGATGGATATAGGTATAATACTATATCTTGTATGATTGCACCCAAAGATTTTTGCTGTTGTTATTGTTATTTGTTCGCCTGGTTTGTCATATTTTTTTCTGCTGTTCTAAAATAATTGGATTCACTCACCTCTTCACTTCCCATTCTGAGAAGCTCTTTCAATAATGTGTACAGAATTCAAAATCATTGATAATATGTCCTGAAACGTGTTTAAAGAAAAAAAAATACAATGTGCGCTTTTGCCAAATGAAAATAAATTGATGGTCACAGCTAAATGCCTGCATTATATCTGATCATGCTTCTTACATAAAATGACATTCTCTACCTTCTCTTGGTGAAGTTTAAATCAATATGGAAAAGGAAGAAGGGATACAGGAACAGTCAATTCCTGAAAGCAGTGAGTTTAGAAACAGAGATGAGTCAGTATACTTTTGAGGTCACTTAATTAATTTAGGAAAAGGGAGGATTTTGAAGAATTTTCTCCATGTGTTGGGTTTGCATCTGCCATATCCTCTTCTCGATTTCCTAGAATATCAATACAAGGAATTGTGGAAATGCAAAATATGGATGAGTTTTCCAGTAAAACTGCTACTTGAAAGAAGGAGACGAGTGGAAGAATGTGGAAAGAGACACTCAGGGGCAAAAAGAAACACATCTAATTATGGGGACTCTTATTACCATACAAATTACCCTAGAATTTCTCCAGTATTCCATTTTCTGCAATATTCTCTCACTCTTCAAGAATTATGGACCAAAACACACACAGTAAAAAAAATCCATTAGCTTGTTAATGGCAGGAAATGAAATGATGGTTACTAAATTTAACAGATATCTTTTTTTAGTTCTCCAGCTTTCTCTTTTTCTTATTTTAACAATATTGCAGTGAGATCAAAGCAGTCTTTATTCCTTTAATGTTCATATGTTTCAGGAGGAACAGCATAAAACTGAAAGCAGAATCAGATTTAAACTGTATGAAGACAGACAGTATTCTGACAAGAACATTGACAGTGGGTTTTTTTTACAATTTCTTTTGTAGCACATTGACTCATAAATGTTGACTCTTGAATATACTGAAACTAGGCACAATAACGTTTCTGTCCAAAACAAGAAGAATTGCTTAATTATACACAGTTAGCAAACTGGCATGCAAGGTGTTATATTTATTTGGGTTATAAGAGCAACTGCCTATTTGCTTTTCAATAAAGTGCACTGACAGACTACCTAGATGACAACCTGACATAAATATATTCATAAGAAACTTTTGCAATTGTAGTTCATTGGATCAATACTTTTCTTTTCGTTATATTACTTTCATTCTGTAAAAAAAACCTCAAGTCCCTTAATTTATGTATGTACATATCCTCTGTAACTTTACTTGATGTGTGCACATTCCTTTATTTTTTTAAAAAAATAATTTACAGCTCCTCTGCTACAAAATCTGTTTTGTAAACTTATCACAATCCTTTCTTCCAAAGAACATCCACCAATAGCAAATTGAAAAGACTGCTCAGACGATGCAAATTAAAATAAAATTGGCCAAATCAACCTTTGTGATCAATAGGGTCATAGATGTTGCAGCCAGGTTGTTCTCACATCTAGTACAAATTCTATTAACATACAATTGAACAGACAACAATTACAGTTATCCCACTCTTGTGAATTTTTAAAATATGGAAGTAAACTTCTCATCCTTGAAATGCACTGCTTTCATGAACTCCATATATCAAAACTAATTATGGTAAATGTTAAGACTTGGGGCATTTAGTCAAACATAATTGCGTATTTTTATGGATTAAATATTTAAATTATGAAACTGACATGAAATTTTGTTTTCTATTATTTTCCTGTTTTTGTTTGCCTGGTAATGTGACAACAAATAGTGCAATAGTATTAACAAGATGATTGATTTTTGAATCAATGGAATTCCTTGTTTGCAATAAAACAATAGCAATCAATCTCACTGATTCAAAAATCAATTGTTTTTAATTGCTTCCACTCTATCTGTGATTATATTAACAGGCAAACAAAAGAAGGTATAAAAAATGGAAAACCTCATATTCTCCCTGAGATTTGGTCAGCTCTGACCCACTTTATCTTCCAGACAGCTGTTATATATCTGCTAATTTTGTGGAATTGTTATGTCTCCATTTTTCGTCAGTTGATTATTTGCCACTGAGAGATATTTTTTTTAAAAATGGGCTGTCATATTATTGTTTTTCTAAATAAATAAAATATCATGTTCTGAAATCTAATGGGGAAAAAATGGAATTGAAATTTCAAATTTTCAAAATGGTAAATTGAATGCTATTTAAGATTTCTATCTTCCTAGACAAAAACAAACAAACAAATCAATATTAATTCTATAGCATTACAAATATTTTCAGACTTTAGACTGCTAGACAAAGTTCACCGGAGAACTTTTGACATAAAGTCTTGGCAGCTAGTTATCTACTCACATGTGATTGTTGAATTCTTTAGATTCTTTTTTAAACGGTCAAGCTACAACATTTTTGCTAACAGAAATATGAAATATGAAATCACTCAACACAGTTTACAAGTCTTACAATTACACAAAGGCTGAACAAGATAAATCTTTTCCACAAGTATTAGAATTGAAAGTATACTGAAATCAAAAGAAGTAGCCAAGCTATTGAGAAACTATTATGCCTGATTTTCACCATAGCTTAGTTTGAAAACCTAGGAAAAATAAGCCCAATCTATTTAGAACGAATGAGCAACTGCAAGTAAGATTTGGGATTAATGATTAAGATTAATATTAAACAATCACATTATGATTATTGTGTCATGTTATAGGGACTGATTTTATGATTGAATAAAAAACCTGGTGACTAAAATACAAATTGTATGAATTTACAAAGTGACATATAGATTTAGATCATTTTGGGGAAAAAATGAATATTATATATTTATCAAATTATATATTACAGGAACTCTATATTTCTGGCAGAGGATTACATATTAAACCATTCATTATAAGCAATGGATTCAACTAGTATCATGTTAAATAATAATAAATTTGGTAATTACCATTGACATAACTTTAATAAAATGTCCACTTTATGACCAATTTTTATAGCCCTGCAGGTTAATTCCCATGCTGGAATGTCATTGACCATACACATAATAGCAGGCATCAATTCATTGGTTTGCATGAGTGATTTCCTAAAGATCAAATTACAAATTTAGTGCTGAGTTATGTATCTTACAATCAAAATAAGAGTCCAGAGCCCTCTGATTCTGAATAATCAAAAAATAGATATTCTTTGGGTGGAAGGGGTGTTCCTCAAAATTGTTTTCTGATTTCATTTTAGTGTGTGATAAAATAGTTAAAGGTACAATACATCTAATGATACAACTACTCACCTAAAAAAGTCATAGAGGAATAGAATCATAAATAATATCAATTAAAGGTTATCTTCACTAATCTTTTAGATGACCATTTTGAAAAAGTTAATTATCTTGCATTTTTGCAAAACAGACTGTATAATTTGAATTGCAGTTATCAACAAAATGTGGTACTTTCCCCTAATATAATGTCTCAGTCTGATCCCCAACAATCTACTTTGTGAAGAGGAATTGTGATAACTGGTTCTTATGAGGAAATTAAAAAACAACAGCAACTTCTTACTATTAATTCTGGGGGAAAGGCACTCTGAAAGAATTGTATGAAATATTTATTGCTTAAAGTAATATTTAATATACTATATACTAATGAAAGATGGAGTAAAAAAGCTACATTAGTTATTACTTAATGAAGAATTAAGCAATATGCACCCTAGGCAAACATGCACACCATACTTGAAATCTGCTCTTGTTTGTTAAAAATGAAACAAATGATAACACATTAAATTGGAGAACCTGTGATACCCTCAAGATGGTCATTCATAGCAAGATAGTCGATTTCCAGTTTCAGATTGGACCAGGGCATTAGCATTTTAGCATATTTATTTTAAAGAATACTGGATTCAAATGGAAATGTCCAATTATGCTAAAATAGTTGATGGAAAACAAGATCAAAATAAATAACCCTGAAGATGTTGTTAGATTCTGACTTCCATGAGATCTTGTCAAGAATGCCACAGATCAGAGAAGTATAGTCCAATTAGAGGGCCTTGCATATATACCACAATATATATATATATATATGCAGTTTGTTACATATGCACAGATAGAAGAGTGCCTTCCAACGTGACTCCAATCTAAATATCTTCTGCTTTGATCTTAATTGTACAATAAAATACTTCACTCTGTTAAAATAACAGCAAGTCTGAAGGAATCCAGAAACTTCACAAAAGCCCTCTGGAGAATCTTGCATGATTTATCCTTATACTACTTTAGAATGGTCAGTAAAGAATCCTGAAGACTTGTCAGCATATAGAATTCCATGGAATGAAGATGATTCATAGATTTGAAGAAGATGGTTCACTAACATATAATGGAGAATGAAGTTCTTGCCTTATACCATGCTATAATGCAAGGTGTAAAAATCAGAAATTGTCTCTGTGTGTCTCTCTCTATGCTGGATACCCAGTATGCATGCTTGTCATCTCATTTTTTTTAAATCATATGAAGCTGTATGGAAGATGAATTCATATAACATAATTGGATCTTGGTAGTGAGTATAACTAGCCAAATAAAGATGTTGCTTCTTCTCCAGATGTAAGAATTAAGATTAATATGATAACCAGAAAATTACCTCAGCTTCTTAAAAATCAGATGGCAGAAACCTTCATCAGGGAATCACTTGTCCATCTACAGATGTTCTCAGCATACGGTCAAACTAATATACTGGCATCAAACAAGCCTATTATATAACTGTTCCCCATAAATCTTCAGGAATCAAGTAGAGATTTGGGATTTATAACATGGAACGAGAGTTAAAAACCAGATTCATTTCACCACTTTTTACACTATTGATTGATACCTTGCTGCTGAGTGAGAACAATCTTATCATTTGAACATTAGCACAACCCTTTGGCTTTCCATTCAGCCATGTCAGATAGACAAATTCTATCCCTGAACTGCATCCTGAAGACATAACAAACTATGAGGGCACAATTATTTTCTTTTCAGGAGAACACTATGTTATTATGTTTGAGCAAAGGTTATTTTGGCAACAGATAAATTTGCAACAGGCCCTAAGGATAAATGCAAAAACAAAATGATTGAAACCAAATGGAATTCAGCCAGTTCGCACCACTTCGGCAGAACCGGTAGCTAATTTTTTGTTGCCCAGGCCCAGAATGGACTTCCGGAAGTGGCATCCACACAGAGAACCGATTGTTCACATATTTGAATCCCACCACTGATTAGATCCATACATAGTTAACCCCAATTCATTGCAGGACAATGAAATATCATTCATTTCTAAGGAAAAAGTAGTTCTTTGTGTAAATGAATATCTTATTTGATATCAAAAAGATCTATGAGGAAAGTATAAATATGGTTAGATAGACATGGTTATAACCTTTCACATGAGCAGGAAGGTTGGCTGTTCATTCCTTACAATTCTTTTTCTGAGGAAGGGCTACATTTTTTTTTTTGAATGCTTGAAGTGGATTTAAATAGGGAAAATCATGCATGCAAAACAATGATGTTTGGGAAATGATGTTTGCAGAAGATGTAAAATGAGGGAAGGTTCGTCTGCTGAATGATACATTGAGGACAAAAACATGGTAATTTTTAAGGAAAGTTATTTAGATGCCCCAATTCTGAGTGGGTGTCACATTAATATGTAAAAATATAGTATTCATTTGGTGTGTGGTCATGTGTAATGAAAAGAGAGAGAGAGAGAGAGAGAGAGAAGACGCAACTTCAGATAATAAATATTCTTTTTTATGATTCTAAATTCAGCTGAAATTCTCAGAAGGCATATTTTTAATCAAAGCTGAGTTTTTTGTTTCATGCCCTTTCCTCATTCTGAAAAAAGATCACTTTGCATAAATCTTCCTTCCTTCCTTCCCTCCTTCCTTCCTTCCTTCCTTCCTTCCTTCCTTCCTTCCTTCCTTCCTTCCTTCCTTCCTTCCTTCCTTCCTTCCTTCCTTCCTTCCTTCCTCTCTCCTTCCCTTCCTTTCTCCTTTACTTATATCTAGGCAAAAAGAAAAACTGTTGCCATTTCCTCCCAAAGAGGAGAATTTCTCTTTGCCCTATAGACATGTATCCATACTTTCTATTCCCCCAAATAGAGTGTTTTTATTTTTTACCTAAGAGACCATTTTCTTGCAATTATAATTTTACCATCCTACAATTTCCTCCCAAACCCAATTATCAATGCACCAAAGGTTGAAAAAATCAACAAGCAGGATAGAAAGTTAAGCCTGAACTCTTATCTTAAAATAAGAATTACATATTCTGGAATATTTGAGGAATGGCTGCTAGTTTTAAATACAGTTGTACAGAACAGTGAGAAAGGGTCTTTTTTAGGTGTGGCATTTTTATTTCATAAATTTGTGCAAAAAAAAAAATGTTTAGAACTTGTCCAGCCTTTTTGATGTAGACCAATCGGCACAAACAGCACACTGGATACAGGTGGAATACCAGTAAGTGAAGGGGATTCAGCATCAGTAGAATTCAACTCTCAAGCCCATCCCAACATAACTCACAAAAGAGGAAAGAATCAACCAAAGTCTGAATAATATATCCTTTCATTTTACATTACTCAGTCTGAATCTTTTCTTATTATTATTCTAGAAATTTAGTTTTAATAAATTCCCAATGATTCTTCCGGTTTAAGCATTCCAGTTACTGGAAAGAAATGTCTAACATCGTTCATATTCACTTGATGATAGTTTCAGACTTAAACACATTTTTTCATACATTGTTTTTTTTAACATAAATACTTTCTTAAATGAATACAATGAGTGCATAGAACTATCTGTGTGGAATCTGTGCAAATGTTTTGATCCAGTTCTGAGCACTGACAAAGGAGTCCTGTACAACATTTCTGTATACACCTCTTGAAGCTGTCAGTCAGGGCTTCAGGACCAGACATAACACAATGTTCACAATGACTCTTTTTGTGAAGAAGATTACATTCTAGACCGCCAGCAGCCTGTATTTAGCCAGTGTACTGCAGACTCACATTAATGCAAAACACACAGGTATTTTTTTCATAGTCAGAAAACCATAGCAATATGGTAACCATTTAGAGCTTCCTCTCTTGTGGGATGGTAATCATTTAGAGCTTCCTCTCTTGTGGGATGTTAGTGTAGCATACAATTGAGAAAGGCCAGAAGGAAAAGACTAGATCTGTCCTCCAATGGGCACATGCAGATTACAAAAGATATTATCTCATACAATGGTGGTCCTTCTCAACCACTGAGATGGTGAGCCATGAAAGATTCTATATCTTTGCCTGAAAATAGTGAAGCAGTGTAGTTAATACTTGAAAACCACATAATATCCCCATTTTGATGTGTGAAAATGCTTTAGTATATAAGGGGCATGAGCATCACTTTAAAAATATAAGCAAAGACATGGCCCAACAATAGTATCTTTCTTGTATTTGCACATCATGAAAGCAGTACCTCAAACTAAGAATTTGTAGATGAGATACCTTGATTCTCATCCAACAGGCTTATGTGCAATTAAATATGACCTCGTATGGCCATATCTTAGGAAGAATAGTTATGTCTATTTATAACAGATCGTGTAGTTTATGTAATCACATTTTAGCAGGTGTCAATTTGATGTTACATATCAAAAGTGTCACAAAGTTGTCCAGTGTTTTTATATTTCAAGGGGATGGTAGGCATGTAAGCACCATCCTTTACTATAATCCATACCAAATCCATATTTAAATAAAGACAAGATTATGTCTTTGTGGATATGGATGGACATATTTCATGAAGCTGAAGGAGATCTTGTAGGCTATATTGTATGCCAGAATTAAAAGGCATCCAACTTTGCTTTGAAATTAATTACCTAAATTGCTGAACACTCAGCAGGCAGGCTTTCCAAAATATTGTTGGAAGATGATCCCAGAGATGCCAGCCTACCATTCCTCAGCTTTTGTCCACCAGCATTATGCTACATTTCAAAAACAGTTCTTGCCTCTTCATTCATTCCCTTGCAAAAAATTCCGACTTTGTGATTCACTTGTGAGAGCTGATGAATTTATTGAGCCTCTTTTCAGCATCTTATTTATTATGTCTTTCCATGTTTTCTTATACTGATGTCGTAACAAAGAATAAACGAAGGGATCTGAAACAGCTTTACTATAGGCCAGACACTTGGAAATAACTCCCCAGTGAGCATTGATGGGAACTATTGATGACAATTCTAGTAATCTGCCAAGAAAAAAGAGAAAGAAAAAAAATTAGTGTCAGATAAAGATATCAAGCATTTGAATGTTCTATATTAAAACAACATTCAATAACTCTATTTCTACCAGTCATAACCTCTGAGAAATTTATATGCATAAGAAAGTAACAAACTATTACTGGACATAAATAAAACTGCCACTTGCTTTATGCATGTTCTCCAATCGATATGTATAGTCTCTAAGAAATACACCATCTGTTTTATATCAAAATGAGGTGGGTAACCTCATTCTTGAAACTATATTAAATCCATTGTATTTATGCAATTAGTGGAGACACTTTCCACGGAGCTGCAGAGAAGTGGACAAAAGGTGGCTTGAAAGCAGATTTTTTTTCCAACTGATATTTTTTAATAGGGATGATTTTTTTTTGTCAAAATTGTTGGGCAGAGAAGATGGTTATATCTCCCTCCTGTAGATAATTTTTTCTTGGAGACCATCATACTGATTGCAGAAAGTCTATACTGTACATAGAATTACAGTAGAGAAATAAAGCATCTCCAAGGCTTGTTAAAGATTTTGCATAATGTCTAGGGAAAGTTTGTGAGTATGTATGTGTGCATACCTCCTGTTTTGCCAATTGAGTGATCAATGAACACAGCAGTAAATAAAGGAATTTTAAGCTTTATTATGTCAAACAATCATAAAAAGCATAACATAAAAAGCATAAAAGTGTAACATAGAAAGCATACATACCAAGCAATATAATATCCATATCTCTTACAAGCTGCCAGGAGCTACTTAATAACAACAGCAGAGGTATCCCGAGGGTGGCTAGTTTCCAGTTTCCATAGTACCCATGCTAGGTTCTGTGCAGAAGCTCCCCACAAACAACAATCACCCCAAAGTTTTATTAAAACCTGTCACCATGGCTTCATAGCCCTGCTATGCTTATGAGACTGCAAGACCTGAATTAACTGGGTGGCACATGACTCTGGAATGGGAATTGAAAGTCTGAGACTTTTACAGCAATGTGAAGATCCCTGCTCCTGATTCCATTATTTAGTAAAGAAGAGTGAAAAACAAACTGGTTAACTCAGAATGAGCTCTAAACTTCTAGATTTTTCTTAATATGAAGCAGCAATCAAAATTAAGTCATTAAAATTCTTGAAATAACAATATTCTTCTGCATTTCTACAACAGCTCCCAGAGAATCTGATGAGAAAATATACTGAATTCTGCTGCTGTGGACAGATTATTTGCACAATTTCAATGAGCAATGAAGGCACACAATGCCCGTGTAATTTCCCATGAAAATGGATGAGAGGGAAAGAAAGATCAAACAGGAATTTGAGTTTACCAAAAACACTACACAACATCTCTGAGGACATGTCTGCACCACATAGCATCTATCTTGGTACTAGCCCATTTATGAGGCAGGTTGAAGCCAAATCAAGTGGATCTGGTATATTTCATCACAAAATAGAAAAATGTTCTATACAAATATTCCATGTTGCACAGAGACGTGGAGGGTCAATGAACTGGCCTACTTCGAAATTGCTTCTCTATCCAGCCACAGAGCATTGTTTTGGCTAACAGGGTGAACATAAACTTGTTTAATAACTGTTCCCTTTTGTGGGGGGCAGGAAGATATTGATATTGATATCAATACTGAAGATATTGATCTGCTAGTGACCTTTCATTTAATTTTTAATATGAGCTCTCTCCTTTTCTTTCTCCTCTAGCTGAAATGAAGACATTGGCTCTAGCCTAATCCTAGGAGGAAATGAAGTAGAAAAGTACAAAAGGGTAGTGAAGAAAGTGTGCTGGGAATGATAACTTCAAAGAAAAGCAAATTCCTCCCTACTCTATTGAGGCATTTGGTTTGAGTTTCCATCCAGATGGAACCTCATTATTTCCTCTTTTTTGGTTGATGTTCACAAATGCTCTTTCTGGTTAAATGTGCACCCTAAATTTATGAGTTGGAGAGTCTGGCTTTTGAGACAGGAAAAGTTCTCAAGCTCCCGTGCCTCACCCCACTGCATTCTGTCATCAAAGAATGAGTGATAGTAATAGCAGGAACAGAAATCTGCTGCCCTTATGTGAGGACCATGATTCTACTGGTCTCACTCCTGAGATCAACACACTTTCTTCCCATCTCTCAGGACCAAAGGAAAGCACACTGGTCTCTGTCTCTCCCTCCCTCCCTCCCTCTCTCTCTCTCTCTCTCTCACTCTTTCTTTCTTTCTTTCTTTCTTTCTTTCTTTCTTTCTTTCTTTCTTTCTTTCTTTCTTTCTTTCTTTCTTTCTTTCTTTCTGTGTGTATGTGTGTGTGTGTGTGTGTGTGAGAGAGAGAGAGAGAGCACACGATTACGAAAATCTTCCTTCATAGAGAAAGAACAGTCAAAGAACATGCTCACAACTGCATCTGCAGAATGAACCAATACACCAAGAATATTTATGAGTACCACAATATAATGGTAGCATTGGAAAGCTGTAGCATATATTACCTTCAAGGGAACAATTAGTTCCACTTTCTTATAATTAATTTCTGTCAAACTGTCAGTTTCAGAATTTTCACATGCAGTGTGTGCCACTCTTATCTGTAAGATCTCTATTAAAAATATTTAAACGTATACAGGCCATTTTGGATTTTTCAGTATTCAGAAGTTTTACAGTATTGTTATCAAAGAAAAGGAACAAGGAGAAGCTAAAGGAGAAGCTAAAGTGGTTCATTATAGGAAAAATATAATTCATACACTAATGTCAATTGATTTATCTTTAAGCTGTTGATCTATATGTAGCTTTGAAAAAATAGAAATGAGCCGCTGGGACTCATTCCATGCATACTGAAATAAATGTTTCAATGAATATTGAAAATAAAGAATAATGACCTTTGCACAGCTTGGCATTTTTTTTCTGTTAGGGAATCAAGCAAGTGTTTTAGATGCAATTATGATTTGAACTTTAAAAGGGAGAATATAACTCCTTTTCTGTTTTTTGGGAGAGAGTAATAAAAGTCTACATAAACTACATGAAGAAGACAGCAAAAGATAACTTTAACCATTAATCTAAGAATAAACTCTAGGCAGTAGCTGTTATCATTATTTGATTGTGCCTTTCTGAGTCTAGATTAATGTTTCTCAACTTTAACAATTTTAAGATATGTGGACTTCAATTGCCAGAATGCGGGGAATTGAATTCTGAATTCTGAATTGAAGTCTACACTTATTAAAGTTTCCAAGGTTGAGACACATTAGTCTAGAACAGGGGTCCCCAACCCCCAGTACCGGACCGCACAAACAAGCAAAGCCCCATCCGTGAAATGCAGGCAGCATACAAAACCACGGACCCCCCCCCAGTCCGCGGAAAAACCTCTCTCCACAGAACCGGTCCCTGGTGCCCAAAAGGTTGGGGACCTCTGATATAGACCATTTCTTGATCCAGGCATGGGATTATAAATTTGATTGGTTTCAATATTTTCAAAAAGATCTTTGCATCTGGAATTTATCAGAGACAGAGAATAGCCCAACTCCCTAGCATGTTTGCTTTATAAAAGGAGACATTATTTTAGCAAATTTAGAAAATACTAACCATACATTAGTTCTAAAAGCCCTCAGAATAGTATAGAGACCATCTGGTGGTCAATTTATTTATTCCCCTTCTTTATTATTTTTATAAATAATTCAAGGCAGAAAACATACTTAACATTCTTTTTTCTTCTTATTTTCCTCGCAACAACAACCCTGTAAGATGAATTGGGCTGAGACAGAGTGACTGGCCCAAGGTCACCTAGATTGGTTTCCCAGTTTCTAGCCTGGTGCCTTAACCACTAGACCAAACTGTAACTGTATTAACCATACACTCATTTATCATATAAATATTACTCAATATATTCATAGAACTGGTACAAAAAGGTTTGTACCACATGAATGTTTAGAATGTATACTTTAAATCGATGACAGAATCAAGCTTCATTATATCCTTCTTGTTGAATATTTAAAAGAACAAATCAATGTTTAGTACTGTGACATTAAAAACAATTATAAAAAATATTTTGCTGTATTTGATCCAATTATTTTTTCCAATTGTTTTTCTAATGATTTTTTGAAACCATAATCTGCTTTTTTATTTCCTGAGTGTTTAAAGCACTAAGCAATTTTGGAAAAAATAGGCATTGATTTCTACGCTACAAAAAAGATGCCCCAATAAATCCTGCCCTTTTTTCTCCCTATATTTTTAAATACTAGATACTGGTGTGGGGAAGTATAGAGGAAAATATTCTCAGTGGTTTTCTCCTAACTGGGTCCAGAAGAAGGCAGATTGGGGGCAACTGTTCCTCCTTTGACCACATTTATCTTGCTTAAAGAGGAGCAATAATCAGGATTATTCCAAGAAAAAAAACAGTTGAAGTCAGGAGTCTGTAGAACCTCTGCAGCTGTGGAAACTTTGACACATGTTTAATGATGCTATTGACTTTCTCTATGATAGTGCTAGATTATTTTTGTCCTTAAGAATATCCATTCTAATCGCTCAGTTCTGCTGTGTAGAAGAAAACAAGATTATCATTCAAATGTACTCTTGCATTCTATTGCTACTACTACTAGCAATAGCAATAGCACTTAGACTTATATACCCCTTCATAGTGCTTTACAGCATTCTCTAAGCAGTTTACAGAGTCAGCATATGTTGGAACTCATTGCTGGAATGTATTTTTGTGCAACAACTACAGTAGTATTTAGACAGTAAATGGCAGTGTTTACATGTTTGGGTCTATGGTATATACTCTATGTTCTTTTTGTCTTAGGTAGAGTTTCCTGTTTCAGTTAAAACAGATAAAGCAGCAAAGCACATGGTGACTGTACCCTTTGTTTGTTCTGTGGTGCTATATATAAATAGAATTTCTAACAGCATATTTCCCCCCAACAATCTGGGTCCCCTTTTTCTGACCTCATAAGGATGGAAAGCTGAGTCAACCTTGAGCCGGTCAGGATCGAACTCCTGGCAGTTAGTTGAATTAGCCTGCAATACTGCATTCTAACCACTTCAGAACCATGGCTCTACTACTACTACTTCTACTTCTACTACTACTACTACTACTACTACTACTACTATAATTAGTATTACCAGTATCAGATATACTGTGGCTTTCAAACACCAAAAAGATCCATAGGTTGCTAAAAAAAAAATAAGGTTGCTAAAAAAATAGGTTATTGATTATTATTTTTCCTTGTTGGAATGTATGTTCTGTTGTTTCCCTTTTAAAACTTCTACATTACATAGTTATTTCTACTACTTCTGCATTATATCATGTTTTTACAACCTGACATTAGGTATCTTGGTCTCTTTATAGAAAGGAGTGCTTGAGCTTACCGGCAGATCAATTGCCATCAATCTTGCCTTCTAAAAAAAAGCATTTAAACAGTCAGCATAAAATAGAAGACAAAAATAAGACTACAAAATATTGCAATTTAATATTAACAGACACTCAAATGTATGAATGCTGTATAAGTAAATTTGTTTATATATTTTTAGAAATTGCTGGATGGCAAGCAATTGCCCAATACAAGGAGAAAATCTATGTTGTTACTAAGAGTTGACATGATGTAATGGCACATAAACAATTAATAAGACAAAACTGAGACATATATTTAGAAGAATAAAACCAATTCTTGTTCAGGAAAATAGTTGCAGTGAACCATTTCCCAGTACTGGTAGCCTAAATGTTCTTTAAATATAATTATATTTGATAAAGCACATTTAAGATTAACTGATCGGTACTGGTATCAGATAATAGGTTGATTCAAGTATTAGCCTGTGTGTGTGTGTGTGTGTGTGTGTGTGTGTGTGTATTCACTGGATATGTATATTATTTTATTTTAGACAGTATTAAATTATATTTGTCATTTTAAATTGATCCATCAGAATCTATATCTATCTATCTATCATCTATCTGTTGTCTATCATCTCTCTCTCTCTCTCTCTCTCTTTCTCTCTCTCTCTCTCTGTGCCATCTATCTATCTATACTTTATAAACACACTTTATAGTGATCAGGCAGAAGAGATTTTTGTCTTTCAAAGTTGTTTTTAACCATCTTATTTGATCATATAAGCCTAGCTACATAATAGTAAATCCATCCATCAATCCATCCATCTATCCATCCTAATCTAATTTCTCTACTCATAGGTCATCTATTTATGTTTACCTCATGCCCCAAACTAACCATTATGGGCATGAGTCCAAGCTGTAATGGAAGAATATTTCACAATCAATATGTCAACTGACAAATTAGCAAACAAAAAATCAAGTAGTACAATGAAAAATAGTCATTTTGCACTATTATGTCTTTTGAGCCAGTAACCATAAAAATGAAAAATCTGATTATATACCTACTCTCCAGAGAAGAATCTAAAAGAAGCTATCTCTCATTCCAATACCTTGCAACACTAATCCATTATCTTTTCTCTCCCAAATATATCGCTCTGTCCCAACACATTGTTTTCTCCAAGTACTGATCAAATAGCAGGATAGATTAGTCTTATAATGATGGAAAAAAAGAGACTCTGCTAGGTATTCTCAACATATAGAGAGTACCTCATATTAAATCCCCTAGTAAATGCCTTAATTTCATGCAAATTTGAAATATTTTTAGGGGAAGAACAAATATTGGAGCCTCGCAGTACAATTGCCAAGATTAAGCAATATTACATCACTGTTAGTCTCTGAAATTGACTGGGGCAGTAAGGGAAGAATTATTTTAATACAATGCCTCAGATAAATCTGGATGATGTAATGATTATCTACCAGGGACTATTTTGTTGGTTTTCAGGTGTTGCTCAGTAAAATAAAGACAGAGTCCCGATATTTGCCTCTTAAGCAATACATGTTTATTCAACTGAATAAAGATGGGCCCCTCAAAGCAAGAGGGATCCCTGAATACACTGTGACACTGATATTTATATGCTTGCTACATTGCTTACTTCACCACTCAGAAGAACTGGCACTCTACAGATAAAATAAGGAAGTACAGAAATAGTCAACCACCTCCCTTGGTGTCATTCCAAGGACATTGGGTAGTAACTCAGGGGCTTTGGGTGTTCCCCGGAGGACTTTCCATGACCCTAAAGGCCTGCTGAGGTAACTGGGTTAACTGCACGTATGTCCCTTCGAGGCTATAATTAGATTACTGATCAACAGGACCAAAGCTGTTTTCTCTTCAAATTTGGAGTTTGATTTAACATGTTTTAATCAGCCTGCCTGATCTCAGTGTCGGCAAATGTATCGGTAATACAACACCCAGAATTCTCAATAGGCATAACCACAGACTACTATAACTGAATTTTTTTCGACACTGAAAATATTTGAAATCTACCAATATGGAGATACCAAGGCTGGATAAATAATTTATTCAAAGGACACTTGAAGCTGGATAAGAGCTATTACATGTATCAGATAAACATTTCAATTCATGAGTCAAAATATAAACGTGAAAGATAAGAACTGTATTTGATAAACTCCCCATGTTTAGACATATGTACATTAATTATTAGCACCAGGAAACTAACATCAGTATGCATACTGCTTTAAGTTTCATATGTGTGCCAAGATATTCTCATTTTTTCCATCAACTGTTTTGTTAAAAATAAATCTACACACATTCCAAATGTTCATAATGTGCATAATCTCTCAGATTTTTGCCTCTTGTGCTGTTTCTGAAGTACCGCAATCAACATTTCAATAATTTATTTCAACTAGAACAATTTTAATGATGTTTTTGATTACAGTTTTCCCCTCAGTCTTTATTTTGCAGTAGTAGTGAACTGTTTTGACAATCATGGTAGAACTGAGATTTTTGTGATCTTGTGTTAGTTAAACTGTACACTCTTATTCATTAATAATTCTATCACCGGTAGTCCTTGTTTACAAATTGCCTGAACTAGCAATTGTTCAAAGTTACAATACTATAAAAAAACAACTTTGCAACCAATCCTCACATTTACAAACACTGAAGCATCCTGAAATCACATAGCTGCCATTTGTGTGTTTCCCAATCAACTTGTGATAAGCAGATTTACTGTAATAGAGAATGCAGAAGTAAAATAAGAAGTCACAGACACATGATTTGCCTCACCATGGTGACTTCCTTAACGATTAAATGGGAAGTTAAGTCATAAATCTGTCACAGTCATGTGATTTTCCATTTAGTGACCTTCGAGCTTAGCAACAGAGTTGTCAGTCTCAAATGTGGTCACTAAGCAAGGACTACCTATGCATCTATTTTGGCTATATACTCCCTTCCTATTATGTTACTATTATTAGGAGCATTTTTCTAATCTTCTTTAATATATTTAGCAGTGATCAATCCTGGCTGAGGTTCCAAAGTGATAAAGCTGGGCTATTAGTAATCATCACCATGTGGAGGTCACTTGAAATGTTCTTTTACAGTGATATATTTGTAATATGGCACAGAGCAAAGATGTCACTAGTAAAAGCTGAAGGGAGCAAAGAAAGATGAGAGAGTATCAGGAAATTATCCAAGGTTAAATGGCCAAAATGCTGAATTTTATTAGAGATGAACATCATAAAATACAGGTCTATAAGAATTATGGAAATATATGACATGACATCTTCCTCAAGATGTTTGCTATGGCTTGAAATATCACTACACAAATAAATGTAGGTACAAGTATTTATGCATTACAGAGCATAATAGACTTGTTGCATTTTATGGTCAACATTCTAAAACCTTTCTGATTTTTTCCAGTGAGAATCTCATTCCAGTCTTCACAGCATTTGTTAGAATATTTATAATGCAAGAAACAAAATGCAAGCAGTGTAGTGAAAAAAAATAAATCCTGAGCAGAATGTTGCGAAGTGAACATTGGGTATATCTTTGTTTGGAAGGGACTGAAGTGGCATAAAACTTACCTTGTGATTACATACGGTGCAAAACAAAGTATAAAAGTGCCAATAAATGTACTGATCTTCTTGGTTGCTCGTTGTCTCCGTCTCTTCTGTTCTTCTAGACATCGCTCTCTTACACTGTGCAGCATTTGACACAAACAGAAAAGTCAATTATAAACTGAGGTTGTATTTCCACATTTTTCTTTAGCCATTTCAATATGCATTTTTCCAAGAGGCATTCAAATTGTGTAGGATTATTTTTCTGGATCTTAATGTTTCTTGACAAAACATTAAAGAAAACGTATCCTTTGCAACAAATCATATTATAATAGAAATTATATTTATGGAGATCCTACATAAGTAGATATATTGTAAGTTAATTTACCCCATGTTGCTTATATTCATGTTGGAAAAAATAGTTTGAATATGTCTCTATATGTATATGTGCATAAATACATGTACTACAAAATCTATATAGGGCTGCACAGTTTTAGTTTTCAGAACCTTGCGGATTTGCAGAAAAGAAGTAGCAATAGCAATCTGAAGTCTAAAGGGTACAATCCCACATATATTTGTGTTCTTAAGTCTGGAGTGAAATGAGAAAAACTTCAAGGTATATCAAGATGAGAATAAGGAATAAAGGAACTCACAAAGCATTCAGAAGAGACTATAACAAGATTTGGAAGGGACCTTGGAAGTCTTCTAGTCCAACTCCTTGCTCAAGCAGGAGACGCTATACAATTCTGGACAAATGGCTGTCCAATCTCTTCTTGAAATCTCCACTGATGGAACACTCACAATTTCTGGTGGTAAGCTGTTCCATTGATGATTGTTCTCGCTGTTAGGAGAGTTCTCCCTAGTGCTAGGTTAGATCTCTCTTTAATGACATTCCACCCATTATTTCTCTTCCTGCCCTCAGGTGCTTGGGAGAATAGTTTGAGCCCCTCTTCTTTGTGACAGCCCCTCACATACTGGAAGACTTTATCATATCACCCCTAGTCCTTCTCTTTGTTAGACTAGATATAGCTAGTTCCAATAATTGTTCATAGTACCATCTTATCATCTTTGTTGCTCTTCTCTGCACTCTTTCTAGAGTCTCAGCATCTTTTTTATATCATGGTGACCAGAATGGGTGCAGTATTCCAAATGTGGTCTCTTAAATCAATCAATCAATAATTCAAGAATAAGAGGGATAGATCATGGTGGGATCTTTATCTTTGTCAGTTCAGTTATTTATATCCTGTAACTATGTGCAGATCTGCATTGACCATTTAAGCTGTTTCTGCCTGTAAACCAGTTCAAGAAAATCTCATTTTGACTAAGAAACTTTTATAACAGCTTCCAGAGAATTCAGATTGACCAGAGACCATTATGTCCTCCCATTAGACAATTCCTCCTTAGTGAGCCCTCTTACCTTCTTCTCCAGGAAAGCAATTGCCTGCATATTATTTCAGGTAGATAGGTCTTTCTGGACATATTTTTTATACGTCTGACTGTCTATCTGCCTATCCCTCCATGTTACACTTATATATTTATATATTCAGGTTAAAGCATCAACAGAATGGAAATCAGTTGGATGTATAAACAGGCACAATAATCACTATTAAAAAAAAGTTCTTTTAATCACCCTGTTGCTTTTTAATAGTTTCTATGCCCCCTTTTTACAATATTGCTGAAGTAACATAATGCTTATAATCTTTGCCTCAAATATAGAAATTTACCAATTCAGAATTTAGTAGGAACATTTTGTTATTTGAATTACATTTTTTTCTACGTCAGTAAGTTTGTCCTTTAAAAAAAATACTTAATAAGCAATGAAATGCTGCAGCCTTGGACTTATTTTTAAGGGGAGGGGTGAGAAGAAAATCTAGCTAGGTCAAGAAAAGTAAAATAGCAATTTCAAAAAAAATCTGCTGACTTTTTGAAATATGGGATCGGTTCAGCAAGATCATAGCCACTGTGCTATTTCAACACCACAGTTAAAAGAAAACTCTAGAAAATCATTTTAAAAAATCAAAGTAATTATTGACTCCTTCAAGCAATTTCTCTTAGAGTTACCCTGAAAGATATTAAAACACCATAGTTAAAACAGAATGGACCATTCAGGACAACATAATGGAAAAATGGTTTTTTAAATACTTGGCAAGAAAATGCACCTGAAGGTCATTTTCATGATAAACAGTATATACAGGATGATATTTTCCATTTCCGCCTTCCAGTAACAGTTGCTGGTGTATTCTGGCAACAAGCAGTGTGGATAAGCCCACAGTATGTGCAGGGAAATAAAAAGTGCTAGAATCCACTCCAGCATTTCAAATCACAATGGGTTAAATTATTTCAGAAATATTAGACAAAACTTGGCTTGTTGAAAGCATAGCCTTTCTTCAGAAAATGAACAACACTACATGTTTCTACATGGATGATGTGCAGAAATCAAAATATTGATATATTAAAACAAACTTTTAATCTAGTTCAAATTATAAAAATTTTCTGGCAATACTTTATCTGCAACTTCACTTAACCATCAAGGCAGTGGATGGATTCCTTCAAAGACCCTGAAATGTCAGTTTGTTGATGTAAGGTTCTACTCTCTATATTTATTTCTTGTGGTAGCGATAGAAAACAAGGGATGTTTTCAGAGTATAGCAAGGCAAATGAATGGATGGATGGATGGAAAGAAGCAAGCAAGGAAGGAAGGAAATATAATAGGAATAAAAAATGATCTCTCCCCCCCACAATCTTCAGTTCTTAGCAGCAGGATCCAAGTGACAGATTTTCCTATTCAGCTTTCATTTACATTAGATTTCTCCCTTTGGTCTGACATTTCAAACAATATATATGGATTCGAATATAATAAATAAGCAATCTGACAATGACCTGTAAAACTGACATAAGTGATAAATCATATATTGAGCCCTTATTGATTCAGGCCATTACCAAAAGTTTAACTAAACTTAATGTAATAACTTTTAAATATTAATCTGAAACATTCTAACATGCAAGTAAGCTTGCAGACTAGAGGAGCAGGTTATTTAGAAAGAGGGATTCCACAAGGAGATGGCTCTTTAAAAATTGGCTTCACTTTATGGGAAAGACAACTTCTATTAAATACAGCTCTAGTGACATCTCTGGGAACCTTCCCTTTGAACTAACAGCAGTTTCAGGCTAGTAAACTTTAGATGAACCATGATTTGCAATCCAGTCTGGATCTTCCTTATTTCACTGTTATGATGGAAAGACAGAAAACTTCACATGAAATACAAATTATTTTTTTATAAGTTTTTATTCTTTTTTTTAATACAATTCAATAGTGCTTATTCAACAAACGTGTTGTCTGAGTTTATCTGAGTTGAACATCAATCCTTCAGACAAAAATTGTGTATAATTCAGTATAAGAACATAATTAGTAGGTCCTGTTGTGTCATCTGACAAAATGTGAAATATTATCCTGATCTGGCAGTCCAGATAAGCTGAAAACATCTATGAAGTTTATCAAGTTATCTTGGAATATCATAAATGACTTGTAAACTGAGATCCAGTTGTTGGATTATAAATTGCTCAAACCCGATATAATTATAACTGATTCTGCCTTGAGCACAATATATTTTGAATTTCCCCATACAATGTTAATTTTCATATGATGTTGATCCATTCAAATAAGCTGTTCTACATATATTTAAATTTTTCTTTTGTTAAATATATGTGATAACAATTGTTAATCAAAGCAACAAGTATATGGCTTCTTTCCTTCCTACCCTTCCTACTCTTATTTGGAGAATAAGGAAGAACCAATAAGTGGAGAATAATAAGAGCCAGTTTGGTGTGGTGATTAAGGCATCAGGTTGACTCAGCCTTCCATCCTTCTGGGGTCGGTAAAACAACAACCCAGATTGTTGGGGGCAATATGTTGAGTCTGCAAACCGCTTAGAGAGGGCTGTAAAGCACTGTGAAGCAGTATATAAGTGCTATTGCTATCAGGTTAGCAACTGAGAGACTTCCAATGCCACCTTGATTGTTTGGGTAATCTTGTGCTAGTCAGTCTCTTTCAACCCTATGGCAAACTACTTCTGAAATCTTGTCAAGAAAACTGCAGTCTTCTTTAGAGAGTCACCAAGAGTCAAGACTGACTCAAAGGCATTTAAAAAAAAGAACCAAAAGCAAAAATGGCTTGTAAGCTGCATGACAAACTTAGGATTCAGGTTAATGTGCCTGGGAATGGGCTAAGGCAAGGGGATGATTAAATTTGCATGAGATGCAGTTGGACCACAATGACTGACAAATTGAGCCAACTCTGAGCTTTTTTCTGCCATGTGAAAAGCCATCAGGCTCCTAAAATAGCCATGAGAGCCTGATAAAACAGTTTATTTTTTGTACATAGTTTAGAAAAGTAACCGTGGTGGAGTATAATTTATGTCTGTAAATTTGTTTGTTCAATTGATGTGAAGCCAAGTCACTGTGGAATAGGACAATTGGGGGAACATTTTAGTCATCTGAGATAGGATGGATGTCTTTAACTCACCATGTCGAATAGAATAGAATAGAATAGAATAGAATAGAATAGAATAGAATAGAATAGAATAGAATAGAATAGAATAGAATAGAATAGAATAGAATAGAAGCTGGAAGGGACCTTGGAGGTCTTCTAGTCCAGCTCGCTGCTCAAGCAGGAGAACCTATACCATTTCAGACAAGTGACGGTATCCAAATGAATATATTCTGATAAAGGTTATAAGTGAAGTGGTACAACAGAGACCATTTCCTTCTCTTATAAACTCTCTGGATCTATATGCCTTATTTCTATTTCCAATCCTGGTTTGGCAGCTTTTTAAAAATGAATTTTAGAAATACAATATAATTAATAATGCTTTACAATGTCCTTATAAAATGCATTAAAATTATAATTGCCAATGCTTTAGCCAGTGTATGGTTAAGGTGCCAGGTTAGAAATCAGGAGACTCTGAGTTCTAGTCCCACTTAGCCATGAAAGTTGGCTGAGTGACTTTGGGCCAATCACTCTCTCTCAGCACCTAACATCAGGCATAGGCAACAAGCCAGTCAATCAATTCCTGTTGCAACACTAGGTTTATCTAAAATACAAGACCCTGCATATATATATATAATGCTTTATAGGGGTCCATTTATAAACAGTAACCATTTTATATAATGTGAATCATAACATTATATAAAACTTTCCAGTTTTGATAAACTGTTGAAGCTGCTAAGATATCAGGGTCAAACCATCAATCTAGCACGTGTTTATGAACAGCATATGTCATCATGTATTCTTCCTTACTTCTAAAGTTATTATCAATTATTATCTTATTAACAGTAATAATACCATTTTAAAATACATATGTAAATTTAAAATATGTAGGGTTTACACATTTTATGTAATATGAGAGTCAAATTTTATTATTTCTGTTGGCAATAGGAACCAAATATGTCTAATAACGTCCATTGCTGAAAAAAATAATCAAATTCCTAATGTAATCAGTCAGTCTAAAGAACTTGATAGAACTTTAAAAGTATAGTTAAATCCACAGTGATCAATGCCCTTTTTATTCCAATACATTACATATGATGACAGGCATGACCAATGATATTCTTTAAAAACAAGAAAATAAAACAACATGCATTGTATTAAATATAAATTTGTTAAATAAATATATAACACCGTTGTTTTTATAGAAAGATCCTGAGTATTTGTACCTTTCCTAAAATATTAAACATTAACTTAACAAAACAACAGAATAATAGAGTTGGAACGGACCTTGGAGGTCTTCTGATCCAACGCCCCACTCAAGTAAGAGAACCTATATCATTTAGACAAATGACTGTTCCAATCTTTTCTTAAAAACCTCTAGTGATGAAGCATCCACAATTTCTGGAGACAAGCCATTCTACTGATTAATTGTTCTGTCAGAAAATTTCTCTTTAATTCTAGGTTGTATCTCTTCTTGATAAGTTTCTATCTATTACTTCTCATCCTGCCTTCAGTTTTTTTGAAGAATAGGTTGACACCCTCTTCTTTGTGGCAACCCCTGAGCTATTGGAACAATGCTATCATGTCACCCCTTGTCCTTCTCTTCATTAAACTAAACATACCCAATTCCTGCAACCGTTCTTCATATGTTTTAGCATCCAGTCCCCTAATCATCTTTATTGCTCTTTTCTGCACTCTTTCTAGAGTCTCAACATCTTTTTTGAATGATAGTGACCAAGATTGGGTGCAGTATTTCAAGAGTTATAAAACATTATAAAGTAGTACTAACATTTCACTTGATATTGATTCTATCCCTCTATTGATGCAACCTAGGACTATGTTGGCTTCTTTTGGCAGCTGCAGTACATTGCTGGCTCATATTTAAGTGGTTGTCCACTAGGACTCTTAAATCCCTCTCACAGTTACTGCTATTGAACCAAGTACCGCCTTTTCTAAACCTATGCATTTGGTTTATCTTACCTAAATGTAAAACCTTATTTTTCCCACCACTGGATTGCACTTTGTTGCATAGAGCCAGAGTTCAAGTTTATTAAGATCCTTTTGGATCTTGAACCTATTTTCTAAAGTGTTGGCTATTCCTCCCAGCTTGGTGTCATTTGCCAATCTGATGAGTTCCCTTTCTATTCCCTTCTTTTGTCAATCTGCTTTAAATAATTAAGTGGAACTAACATTGATATTGTTCTCAAAATATATAACAGTCTGGATGTAATGTTTCTGATGCAATATTTTTCATATTACCAGAAAATAATTATTCTTTACTAGTGAATTGGGAAGAAATCAAGAAACCTGTGAATGTTGGGTGGTAAAAGAACAGGGAACTTAGACTGGAAAGAAAAAAATGACAGAAAGAAAAGAAAAGAAAAGAAAAGAAAAGGAAAGGAAAGGAAAGGAAAGGAAAGGAAAGGAAAGAAGGAAGGAAGGAAGGAAGGAAAGGGTACATTAGAGATATGCTAAACTTTTCAAATTCAAAATATTTTGAATGTGGAATATTATGGATTTGAAAAAAGTTGTTCTGCCGATTCTGGAAATGTTTGAGCTCCAAGTTATAAGTTGAAATAATTTGTACACTCCAAACTATTCAAATACTGAATGAAAGGAAGAAAGATATTGATGAACCTCAGTAGATTCCATTTTGATTATAAGGTATATTTGGTTGATTTTTAGGTCTAATTTGAACAATTAATTTATTCATTAATCTATTCATTAAATCAATACATGCAACCTTAATTCAACAGAACAGTAAATAGCTATTTTGAAACAGAGCTTTTGTGTATTTTTAAATACTTTGAATCGAGTACTGTAAAATTTGCTGCATCAGTAGGATAATGGGAGGAGTTAGTTTAAAGGCTTAAAGTAGGCTAAAATAGGGATTGTGAAAGTTGGACACTAAAAAATCGCACATTTTATCACAAAGAAGGCTATATGTAGATGCTATGTCTTCAGCTAGTTTGCATATGAAACATCATTCCCTTCTAATTTCATGATGCCTTGGCATTCAGTCATCAGGGAGACCAAATTAGTACATTATCTTGATATAAAGGGCCTTTGGGAATTATTTTGGGGGAAATTCTCCCAGTCGTAAATTTGCAATATACAATCAGTACAGTACTGTAAAAATATGGGTACCAAAACC
The DNA here is from genome assembly GCA_023970755.1 of Azemiops feae. NCBI lineage: Eukaryota > Metazoa > Chordata > Lepidosauria > Squamata > Viperidae > Azemiops > Azemiops feae. Next base: position 736,419 of record JALGBA010004003.1, on the reverse strand, counting down.
AAAAGGCCGGGTGTAACTAGTGCTGAATTTTCCAGTTTGTACCAATCCTATCACAGTGGTAAATTATATCAGGCTATAGTACTTCTTGACATTTTGTCAGACTGTAATACAAATTTCAGTGCTATAAGAGGAATAGTATTTATAGCTGAGCTATTTAATTATTTTCAATCAAGGACTGAACTAGCCTTTAAATACTGGGTCAAGGACCAAATCCCAAGGGGTAGATGGAACAAAGACAAAAACAGGAAAAAAGCAAATGGGTTCATTTTAAATGTAACATCTTAAGTTCAATTGCAACTGATAAGATTTTTCTGCATCTTATCTCTTTTCATCTCATTGAAAAGTTATAATTTGATGGCACCTTTTTGAGGAGTTTTGGAGTCACATATTGCCATGATGAGTGTCTATGAATTTATTCTATAATGAAATGTATATCCCATATTTGTGTTTGAGTAAACAATCAAGGCAACTTACAGAATTTTAAGAATGTCAAATATAAGCATAAAGTAAAAATCAAAAATTAAGATCATGATCAATAAAATGCAATAAAATAATTAACATTAAGAGCTTGGTGGCAGATACATTTTGGCAACTTTCCTAAATACTTAAAAGAGAAGAGGCTGCATCTACTTGGAAGAACACCCTCTCCTACACCATTAAAAAAGCTGAGCTTCTGACAGTGGAGGCATCTTCACATGGTCCTCTAAGTCAGGGCTTTTCAACTGGTGGTACGCGTATCACCAGTGGTACTTTGGCATGTGGCAAGTGGTACGTGACCATCCTAGAGAAGTGTAGCGGGGGAGGGGAATGAGCTGAAGCGACCAAAGCCTGAGGGAAGGCAGCTGTAGCTGCCGGACTGTCGGGGCTCGGCAGAAGCCCCAGGAGTGCTGGCAGGGCTCCAGTTGATTGGCTCCAGCTGATTGGCACTTCTGGAAGCAGCACGGAGCTGGAGGTGAACTGGAGAAAAGGGGGGGAGGAGAGGAGAGGATATAAAAGGAGGTGGTTTTGGCGGGAAAGGAAAAAAAGACAACAGGCAAAGAGAAGAGGATGGAGAAGAAGCTGTGGAAGGAGAGCTCAGCAGGCAGGGAGGAAAAAGAGACAGGGAAGAAGAAGCAGCTGTTGCTAGAAGAAAAGGTCCCCTGGTTCATTTTCTCCAGCCAGGAGAATGCAATCAGTGCTGATGAAATGAAAAGCCGGGAGACAAGAATGTCGGAAAGGAGGTTGGTTTATTTCAGAAGCCAGTGGGTTCCTGGTCAACTGGCACCTTGATTGGGTTACCATAAGGATTTTTGTATAGTTTTTACAGCATTTTATAATTCAGAAGCTCCTTTGTGTGCTTTGGTTGTTGGAATATTTTAATCTGTTTCACAAAGGCTAGCAATGAGTCCAAAGTGTTGGCTTCCGTAGGTTTAATCCCTTTAAACAAATGTAATTAGTTTTACCCCCTTAACTTGAGTCTGTCTATAGTTTGTAGCAAGTTTTCTTTGTAGGTAAACAGGCTTAATTTAAAGTTATCACTTTTTGCAATTGTGCTACATTGTTTAAACTGAGACACGCCTGAGGCAACTTAAAGAAAAAAAAACTTAATCAGTGTTTCTTTATTCTGGGGGCTTTTGTGAGCCTTTCTTGCTTTGCGCTTGATTCCTGTGTCTTTAAGGGTACAGTGAAGGGACTGGTGTGTGTGTGTATTTTTACTACACTGTGGAAGGAGAGCTCAGAAGGCAGGAGGAGGAAGAGGAGAGGGAGAGAGGAAGAAGGGCCGACCAGCCAGCTGGTAATGATGCATTTTAATAAATATGGATAAATTCATCATACATTTGTCAGTATAAAGGGAAAGTGATTCAGCAAAGGAACTGCCACAGAAGAAATTAAAACTGGTACTTTTTCCCTTTTTGTCTTACAGTTTGTAACATTTTATTAGATTATAGAATAAAATACAAAAATACAAAAGCAAATAGTAGGACACAGTGAGGAGGAAAAATGGGGAAAAGTGAGGGGGAGAAGGGGGAAAAAACAGACTTCCTCTGTTGCAGTAGAAGGAAGCATTAACATTGAACCTCAACTTTTTACTTTTCCATAATATTATAAACTAGCCATTTCTATAACAACAAATGAATCTAATCAGTAAAACCCAAAATCCCCCCTCCTTTTTTTTTAGTCATCAAGTTTTTGACATCTTGCTAAGCACTGGTGTACTCAAATATTGTCATGTCCTAAAAGTGGTACAATCTGTGAAAAGGTTGAAAAACCCTGCTCTAAGTTACCAGGCTGGTTCATAGCAGAAAAGGCAATCTCTCAGATACAAGTAGTTCTTGACTTACAACCATTCATTTAGTGACCGTTCAAAGTTAGAATGGCACTGAAAAAAGAGACTTACAACTATTTTTCACACTTATGACTGTTGCAGCATCCCCACGGCCATCTGATCAAAATTGGGAGGTTGGCAACTGGCTCACATTTATGACGGTTGCAGTGTCCCAGGTTCATGTGATCACCTTTTGGGACCTTTTGACAAGCAAAGTCAATGGGGAAGCCAGATTCACTTCACAGTGTTACTAACTTACCAACTGCAGTAATTCACTTAAGAACGGTGGCAACAAAGGTTGTAAAACAGGGCAAAGCTCACTTAGCAAATGTCTTGCTTAGCAGCAGAAATTTAGGCTCAATTGTGCTCGTAAGTCGAGGACTGCAACCAAGTTGAAAGGTGTTTAGCACTTAAAATTGTGCCCAGCAGAATAGGAGGTGGGAGTATTGGGTTCGTATGCTGCTTTGAGTTCATAAAAAATAAAGGCAGGATAAGTCAAGTAAATGTTATAAAAAATAAATAAATGATTGGGAGCCAGAACAAATCATTGCTGTAGAAACATACTCCTTATTATACCACTACAAATCCAATGACAATTAGGTATTTAGGAGCACTCCCAAAATGAATATTCTATTTTAATTCTAATGACTTTTTTTTTTACTGTTCATGGCCTAGAGTCCATTAGGACGGACTGGGGAAGCCTAGAAATGTCATTTTAAAAAGCAGATAAAGGACAGAAAGAAACAAGGGCATATCACTTGGCTCTGGGATTAGATAGGGTTAAATTATTCTATTGTGGAATATCCCATATCTAACCTATCTCAAACATCAGCAAAACCTGTTTACAAAAATAAAAGTTTCATGCCTTAATTGATTTTGATGAGTTAAAGTGCAAATTGGCAGATGGAAGGATAAAGGGAAAGGATTTTAAGAAATGTAGTGATATTTTTGGAGAGGGAAAAGACAATAGTAAATAAAGAGAACACAATATTCTAAAATACTATACTAACAAAATAGACTATTTATGTGATTGAAGAATAAGAGTATTTATGACAAATAATGGTATTAAAGGTGAAGAAAAACATAGCTACTTGTTGATAAAAAATTCAAGGACACTTCTGTGTAATTTCCTTAGCAACCGTAGGGAAGAGATTTGCCAAAGTCTTCTTTCAGCGTGCACAATTAAATAAAATATTGAACTTTGCTTTGCCAAGGCTCAACTATTTCAGTTTTAAAATACTTTCTTCCTTTGTTTGGTTACAGTATTATTCAAAGGTTATTTGTTTGCTCCAAAGAAACCAGTACTGGTTACCAAGATGAGGTGGTTGGCATTTTAGCTCAAGCTTTTTAAATATCACAATATTAATACTTAGGCTTTCACTGGTTATATAACTCAGTTAATGGTCTAATGGATTTACACAGCAGTTCTCTACTTTCAATAGAATTTATTCCCAGGATATGTTACTCAGAATGTTTATAAAACTCCAAGATTAATGCATTTTGTTATATAAATAAAACAGCCTTCCTATTATTAGATCAAAGAGAAACAGAATGTGAGAAGTCATGCTGTATCATTTATATATTTGTTCTACTAGTTCCAGTATATACTGTATGTACATAAAAATCTTTATGTATGAATTCTGGTAATATGCAGTTCTCCTATTTAGAGTAATTTTGAGTATCTCCTCTTGTTTATCTAAGCAATGATTCAAACTTTTTGACACATCTATTTTTATAAACTACTTTCTGCTTTATCAGTTTTCCCACTAATAATCTTTGTTATCAAGTTTCTTGCAATTGGGAATATAAATGTGCTTAAAAAATGTAGACATTCCATGGAAAATGAATTCTATGCCAGCATATAGCTAGCAGAAATAATCTTGCTGCGCAATTTTGATTAAAGTTTCCCAGCCAGCTATGAGTGTGGGAAAGCTAGGAACATGATGCTCAAGGCAACTTGTAGTTTGTTAGTTAGCACTGGAAAACAAAATAATACTAACGGTAGAGCAGTCTTTCAAAATTAACTCATATAATTCCACGTAAAATTGAGTTTTTGCTTTGAATTTGGAGTGCATCTTTATATCCATACAATTTAGGAATGCAATTATATACACATAAAGCAAATTGCCCTCTTGTCTGCCATCCTTACTTAACATGATGTTCAAAAAAGTTGTGATGGAGGAAGTTAAACCGAACAACAATGCCTTAAATTAGAGGCATCCAAGGTTACAAGATTATGTTCATGTGGAGGTACACAATCTGTAATTAAAATCATGTTCAGTACTATATACTAAAAAGCAAATGAGATTAAGAAAATGAAGGGTGAGCCAAAAGGGCAAATGATTAGAACAAAGAATCCTGAGTGTTTTTTTTCATGTAATTAATTCATTTATTTATAATTATTAAAATTATCAATATAAGTTACATGCTTAAGCTTCAAAAATGAAATATACAGATAATAACTATTCTCCTTCTAACCGTAGCCAATGACGTATCCTCAAAAGACCTAAAACGTCAGCTGCTACCATAATCTCATGTGAACATTATTCAATATGATTTTTAAAAAATTCTAGCTAGAAGGCAAAGATGTCATCAAAGTTAAACTTCATTCTCAACAATAATTGCAATGGTACTATTTTCCAATATTGTTATCTGTTTTCTAAATAATAATAATAATAATAATAATAATAATAATAATAATAATAATAATAATAATAATAATAATAATAATAATAATAATAATAATAATAATAATAATAATAATAATAATAATAATAATAATAGAGTTGGAAGGGACCTTGGAGGTCTTCTAGTCCAACCCCCTGCTCAGGCAGGAAACCCTATACCATTTCAGACAAATGGTTGTCCAGTCTCTTCTTAAAAACTTCCAGTGTTGGAGCATTCACAACTTCTGGGGACAGGTTGTTCCACTGATTAATTGTTCTGTCAGGAAATTTCTCCTTAGTTCTAGGTTGCTTCTCTCCTTGATTAGTTTCCATCCGTTGCTTCTTGTCCTGCCTTCAGGTGTTTTGGAGAATAGCTTGACTTTCTTTGTGGCAACCCCTGCTATCATGTCCCCCCTCGTCCTTCTCTTCATTAAACTAGACATACCCAATTCCAGCAACCATTTTTTATATGTTTTAGCCTCCAATCCCCTAATGATCTTTGTTGCTCTTCTCTGTACTCTTTCTAGAGTTTCAACATCTTTTTTACATCGTGGTGACCAAACTGGATGCAGTATTCCAAGTGTGGCCTTGCCAAGGTGTTATAAAGTGGTATTGACACTTCATGTGATTTTGATTCTATCCCTCTGTTAATGGAGCCCAGCACTGTGTTGGCTTTTTTGGCAGCTGCAGCACACTGCTGGCTCATATTTAAGTGATTGTCCACTAGGACTCCGAGATCCCTCTCACAGTTACTACTGTTGAGCAAGGTACCACCTATATTGTACCTGTGCATTTGGTTTTTCTTGCCTAAATGTAAAATCTTATTTTTTTCACCATTGAATTTCATTTTGTTAGACAGCGCCCAATGTTCCAGTCTGTCAAGATTCTTTTGTATCTTAAGCCTATCTTCTGACTATTCCTGCCAGCTTGGTGTCTTCTGCAAATTTGATGAGTTCCCTGTCTATCCCCTCATCCAAATCATTAATTATGATGTTGAAGAGCATTGGGCCAAGAACAGAGCCGTGGGACACCCCACTACACACTTCCCTACATGTAGATGCAGTTCCATTGAGGACCAGATACTGAGGACAGCTGGTCAGACAGCTACGAATCCATCTGAGCGAGCTATGAGTCCATCTGATTCCTATTTAACAACCTTCATCCAAGTACTCATCAGGGCTGACTCTGCTTAGGTTCTGAAATTAATTAATGTCAGCTAAGTGCTGTCAGTTGCTGAGGCAAATTAAAATTTAACTGTTTTAAGTCAGCTGTATGTGAAAACAAACAGTGATGCAGCAAGGAGTTGCCCACCTTTGCTTTAGAGCAGGCATGTCAAACTCGCGATGTCATGAGACATCGCGTTTCGTATCGTGACTTTTTTCCCCATTGCCGGCAATGGGGTGGGCGTGGTTTCGGCATGACGCATCCGGCCCGTGGGCCGGGAGTTTGACATGCCTGCTTTAGAGGGTTTCAATTTCTCTGTAAATCCTTCGCAAAAATTAACAAATTAGAAGTTTTAAAGCATCCTCAAAAGATACATGGGCGTTCCACTTTTTTTTATAACTAGGGGTAGATCTTTAATCATTCAAGTCCCTCCTTACTTAAAATAGTACAACTGCCATTCTCTTTTAGTCACTAATAGAAGGCCTATAAGTGACTTTATAACGTGCTATATAGCACATCGAGAAGTGTTGATTTGGTTACTTAGCACCATTCAAATGCCCAAATATAATCCATATTTCTGTAATAAGCATCACATTCAGAAGGAAGCTTTATCTCATGAATTGTAAAGTATGAAGGAAAAAAGAAATACAAAGGAATGCAATTGATAATAGTTATGGGAAATAGCTGTGGTTCCCGGAAGTTATCTTAGTTGTAGAATCACTATAACTTTGAGATCGGTTGACTGACACTGATATTTAAATATATATATTTTCCAGAGTGTAGTTCTTTTTCTTCTGAATTATTCACTTATATTTAAACACTGATTAATCACAAACAGCCCAGACATATTTTCAAATAGAATCAAATATCAAATATTACATATTACATACTAATCTCTCTCTCATCTTAATTAACAGTCTAAACTACTTTAAGGACATATAGGAAAAAAATATTTAATTTAATGTTTAATTTTAATTTTAATATTCATTCTAACTACAATAATAAAAGGCCCTTTTGGTGTTTATGAAATTGGTTTCAGATCTTGGTTTTGTACTGGATTTATAATATTCCATTTTATAATTTGTCCAAAAGCACATTGTCACTTTAGAAATAAAGGAAATACCCCACTTTCAAATTAATCTCAGGCATGGTGTCTGATGATGAAGAGACTCTGCATCTATTAAAGTGATTATCCCATAATACTTTGACCTCTGATAGAAATACATGTTCCCTTTATGCAACCTTTTGTAACCAAATGGAGTTCTAGTACTACTTCAGTGGTGGGATTCAGCCGGTTCGCACCACTTCGGCAGAACCAGTAGTTAATTTTTTGTTGCCCAGGCCCAGAATGGACTTCCGGAAGCGGCATCCACACAGAGAACCAGTTGTTCACATATTTGAATCCCACCACTGTACTACTGGCTTTCTAAATGTCTATCATGTGTTTTACATTGTATTAGAATTCTTCTATAAAATAATTTCCTTGTTCCCAATTCACATAACTTTCATTCCATTTTACTGGAAATTCCATTTTACTCTGAAAAAGCATTCAAAATAATTTGCCTCAAAATGATTCAAGTTTGAACTAGTTATGATATATATGAGATTTCTTAAAGTTGTCTCAGGAATCTGGGTTACTAAATTATAGTGATTTATAGAATGCTGCCATTGGAACGGGTTCACTTCCATAATGCTGCAACCTTGGTCTAAATTACAGTCCTGTGTTATTTTTAAATATAAATGTATATTGGGACATTTAATCATAACTTCCTAGTAGTTTGTGTACCTTGATTTTAAGTGGTCTTAAGATGTTAAGCAATGGATTGGGCATTAGTCTGAATTTCATTTCTCACCAACTCCCATATTAATGATAGACCTTTACTTCCTGTCTCATGCTAGCCTAGGGCTGAGGTTTTTTTTGGGGAGGGGTTGATTTATTTATTTATTTATTCATTTGTTTGTTTGTTTGTTTGTTCGTTCGTTCATTCATTCATTCAGTTTATATGCCACTTACTTTGGCAACCCCTCAGTTTTTAGTTCTATACATCATTTTTTAAAAAATCTTTCAGTATTCTTAATTTTAAAAATGGGATGCTCAACTAATAATAAAGCAAAGAACTTCAGCACAATTTTCTTCTCCTATGGATTGCTTCAATTTTATCTTAGTGACTCTATGCTTTAAGTATTCCCAATTGCCCAACACAAGGGCAAGGCCTTTAGGAACATTGTAAGAGATGGGATTAGGATGATTGGCATTCTAATAAATTAGTGTTTTCTGATTGGTTATTTATTTATTTATTATTTTATTTATTAGGCTTATATGGTTGCCCATTTCACCAAGGCAACACAGGGTGGCGAATAATAGTATAATAAGATAATGCCTGTGTAACAACCATAATATAAATATATAAAAATTGGGGTTAAAAATTAATACTATTAAAACTAAGAGTGAAATATACAAATGCCCCAATGACCACCATTTTATTAGTAGAAAAGTTCCCAAACAGCCATTTTGTGAGAACACCCACAGCATGGTCTCAGAATTCAAAATCTGCTTACCACTCCCCTAAAAGTAGAGACCCGTTGTAAAAATGCATGATATTACTCCTTATTCTTTTCTTTGCATAATTGTCTATTATTTCTTTGTATTCTGTATTATTAATATCATTATAGTTTCAGTAATCCCAAATTATTTTTTCTTGTTAGAGGTGACAAACTACTAGAGTACATTACTTCTACTTTATTTATTCATATATGATAATTGCACCTTGTGTTCACCTTTATTTATTTCTTCCAGTGACATCTTTACAGTCAGTTTTTATATTATCCATCACGTTTCTTTTTTTCTGATGATCCCTCCCACACACACACCTCTACACATAACACACAAATACTTTGAATTCTCAGTAAATTAAACAGATTGCTCTGCGATTTTGCCCCTTGAAATATTTCTTCATCTCCCTCCAGCAAAATCTAGTTTAACTAAGATAATTAGATCAGTTTTGCCACTGAATCCTCTCACTTCTTCTTTGTAAGTCTCTATTTCACAGATCTTCTAGTTATATTTCCTCATTCTATACCCTCCAGTTTCTACCTTCCCACTGTTTATGCTTTCTTATCATAACGATTCCTTCTTTCACCTCTAGCTTGAGGTTCATCTTACTGTGCATAGAAAATGTGGGTTGATTTAAGGACTCTTGAGTACACTTAACTCAACTTTCTTTAGTTGTCAGTATGAATTTGAATCTTAATGCTATTTTTGATGTATTTATACTAGTTGGTTGCTTGTGTTTAATTTTGGAATAAATATTTCTCTGGGCATCCTTCCTTCAAGGAAAGTTATTGACTTTACAGTGACATTCCAAAATGCACAAAAACAAAACAAAACAAAACAAAAACCAGAATGGCTTGTAGTATGCTATTTTCCCACTGACATATCTTAAGGGCTATCAGAAATTTCAATTTGATTTTGTTCATCCAGCATGTATGAATAACACTGATTAACATTAATGAACAGACATGGATCTATTCACTCCCTAGCAAAATTGTTGAAATGCACTACTCTAAAGGAAATGCATTCATATGTAAACTTTGGGGTTCCAAAACAACCTTCAAAACACATTCCTAGATGAGTTTTCTTTCTCTGCCAAACACCCCTAACACATTTTCAAAATATTATTGGCAATAAATTTTATAGCTACGGTGCAATCTGGTAATAGAAACATGCAGAAGAAAAGCAGGGAAGAGCTGCATTTTAAAATAATTGGAATCAGACAGATGATAATTTTGTCCAACAAAATAGTAGTGTGTGATCTTGTTAGTAAAAGATGAAAGCATCTCCTTACCTAGGATGGATGTCCACAAGGAGCACAAGGGTCTGCATAGTAATCACGTCAATCCTTTTACAGTGAAAGCGTGCCACCTTCAGCACTTTCAGATATGTGAAACACAAGACTATGAGAGAGAGGAGAAAGCTAAAGGAATGAAAGATTCCTGTGAAAATCATAAACTGGGTCCTGTCCTCCAGTCTCTTGTTGCACAGGGTGCAAGAGGCATAAAGGTGGTGGAATCTTACCCAAGAAAGAGAAGTTGCCACAATTGGGAAGGATACTGAGTGTAACCACGTGTAGCTCAGTATGAGGGCAGCATCTTTGTAGCGCATCTTGGAATGGTAGTTCAGAGGAAATACCACTGCTATCCACCGGTCAATGCTGAGAGCTGCCATGCTCAGCATGGAGTTGGTAGTCAAAAAAGTCTCTAAAAACCCCACTATGTGGCAAAGCTGGTCTCCTCCAGGTGGTTTCTTGTAAATGATCCCAGCCAGAGTGAGGGGCATGTTCAAAACAGTCATCAACAAGTTGCAGAAGGTCAGGTTGAGGATAAACAATCCCGGGACTTGCTTGCGGATATCTGCACTATACAGAAAGCAGATCAGCACCAAAACATTGGACAGCAACGATACAAGGATGAGCACCACAATCAAGAAAACCAGGATCACTTCCCAAATGTTCATGGTGCCTCCATTCACAGGAGGAACATTTCCAAAACTGCACCCAGCTGGCATCCAGAAAACATGGTGTGAGGCACTCTCACACCCTCCTCCTCCTCCCCAGCCTGCTCGCACTCCTGCATGCCCTCCGTATTTTTAGAAGAGCTGCAGTCCCCCCACCCCCTGCTGCTGCTTCTTTCCACGTCAATGCTTTTTAGAGAGAGGCACAAAAAGCAATGGGAATGCCCATTAAACTACAAAGGGGGTGATTTTAAAAAAAACACACAAAACAAACCGTGTGGATCATCCAGAATCAAGGCACTCTTCTAAAGAAAGCAGAATACTCTGAGCAGCAGGTCTTCTGAGATCTCTCATTATTGGTCCTTATGCTTCTCAGCAATTCAGCAAGTATATTTATTTTCTTTTATTCCCTGCCTCCGTCTCTCTCTCTCTCTCTCTCTCTCTCTCTCTCTCTCTCTCTCTCTCTCTCTCTCTCTCCCTTGCTCTCTCTCTCTTTCTCTCTCTCTCCCTTGCTCTCACTCACTCTCTCTCCCGCACCCACCTATAAGCTTTCAGGCTGACTCTAACCTGCTTTTATGATCACAGATATATCTCCCATTGATGGGTTAAAGTGTGCACACTGCTGGTGATTTGCTGGCATGATTGATTTTCCATCATTTTATTTTTATTTTGCCCTTCTCTGCTTCCCCCAGTGTGCATTTCTTATATTAGTTTCATCCCTTAGTGATTTTGGAACAACCAATCCCAAAGTCCCCCCCTTTTTTTCACCCACTTCTACTCTCTCGTGCAACCTGAAATTAACTTACTCTTCTTTTATTTGTTAGGTAAATTGATTCCAGGAATGCTAAAGACCATATATATATATAAATATATAAGCTGGAGTAAATTTCAAAGTTCTTTCATGCAAGAGAAAATACTTTCATTATAAAAGGAGGGGGGGGGGACATCAGGCAGATTGTCCCAGAGTTTGAGTTTTTTAAAAAATGACTTGCAGTTGCTTAACTCATGCAGACTAACCTATGGCTGTTCCCAAAGAAATGTGAATCCTTTGTATAGCTGTGAATCCTTTGTTGATTATAGGGAGAATAAAAGATAGATGATACATGAAAGAAATGAGGAGAGAAAAGGACATAAAGTGGAAAGAAGAGGAGAATGGAGAGGGAGACGGAGACAGAGAGGGAGAAAGAAAGAGAGAGAAAAAGAAAGAAAGACAGAGAAAGAGAGAGAGAGAGGAAAGAAAGAAAGAAAGAAAGAAAGAAAGAAAGAAAGAAAGAAAGAAAGAAAGAAAGAAAGAAAGAAAGAAAGAAAGAAAGAAAGAAAGAAAGAAAGAAAGAAAGATGATATAAGAGTCTTGCTGGAGGGCTCCTGTTGATTCAGGTTCTAAGTGGTGATTGGTTGGCCCTATAATTTTCTACAGTGATGGGGAACTGGTGTCATTTTCAAGGACTATGGAAAGGCCCTCTGTAATTTAGAATTTCGAAGTCGTGGGTCCATCCCCCTCCTAATATCTAGGCTCCTCCCCTCCCACATCTTTCAGCACTGACTTTGAAAGTTTTTAACTCCTCCCATAAAAGAGATGTTTGGAAGTTATCTATTCCCCTATCATACTAATGCTAATGCACCATTTTGGAGGGGGGGGGGAATCTTCAAGAAAGTAACCAAATCCATCTGACTCTATTTTCCAGTTACTGTTAAATCTAATGGCCAGAAATATCAAGGAGCTTTTAAACAGAAAATGATTATGTAAGAGACAGAAATATGGCAAATACTGATATGGATAAATGAGACTTACATCTAGGTGATAGACTTATTTGCCAGAAGGAAAGCTTGTGAACTGCTATTATTATAACAAGAAAGACTGTTAATAAATCATATTGCTGGAGTATAGGAAAAATATTTCTCAAGCTTCTCTCTCTCGCTCACTCTGTGTGTGTGTGTGCATATTTGTGTGTGTGTGAGTGTGTGTGTGTGAGACAGACAGAGAGAGACAGAGAGAGAGAGAGAGACAGACAGAGACAGAGACAGAGAGACAGGGACAGAGAGGGAGAGACCAACCACAATGGAGAAAAGTTGTGTGCATCAAGGCTCTGTATATACACAAGCAAATGAGTAGATGTGGTCAGAGAAAAGCAGGTAGCAGGGAAATGACTGATCTGAGAGTGGAGGAACAAAGAACTTTCTTATGATTGGCAAGAGAGTTAGGAAATTCACAGACAGAAGAAAAGTGTCAGAACTGTAACCTCACGCCTGTGCATTCCTATCATTCAGTGCCAGTCTGTCATGAACCCTGAGGGGAGGGTAAAAGGGAGAGGGAATGCTTGGGGGAAAGTGAAAGTAACAGACATAAATATGCCTCTCCGAGACAGCGCTTCAAGGTCACTTCCCTGGGAGGAGAATGCTTCAAGGTCACTTCCCTGGGAGGAGAATGCAGCCGCAAGACAGCCTACATTCAGAGTGACTGTTACAAAAACATCTTCTTTGAAATTGATTGGACAATGGGGGTGGGTGAGACCAGCAATGGAATGTGCCTAAGAGGGGGAAAGTTACACCTAGGGTTTTGGCGGGCGAACTTCAGTTCTGGCTTTGCTTTACTGTAATCCACTTGACCTTTAATAAACTATCACTTTCTCAACAAATGGAGTCAAGGATTGTTCTTGCTTAAAGGTTCAAGTTGAGGCAGGATTGACAAAAAGATATGAGGCACCCTATAAATGTTTTCTATGATGATAATGAATTAGAGCCCTTTGGGTTTGCATTGCGTATCATGAACATTGCTTTCTTCCAACATTTTTTCCAAGCTACATTATTTGAAGATTAAGCCATCTGAGAACTGTTGGATAAAATGCAGGCTAGAGAACCTTTTCCAGGCACAGCAACAACAGCAATACTATAACGTTTTCCTTGAAACTTCGGTTCTTATCTTGAAAGCAGAAACAATAACGGCTCATCTCAACCAAGAGCCTTCTATATTAAAGTGATCTGATTGCTGCACTATTAAGCTTTCAGAGCACCGAAGCAGTGCTGAAGGTTTTTTACACTTTATCTTTTGTCCTTGTAAATTACTAATATCTCCTTATCGTTTAGAGTTTTTTTTTAATGCAAGGAATGGCTGAAGATGTTTTGCCCTTTGTTTGTTTGTTTTTTATCCTTGCCTGACGGCTTTTATGAAAGACTTGAAAATCAAATTAATCCCAACAGCAGCTGCCCACACAAACCTTTGACAAGGAAATGTTCTGTAGATGGATCTGTGGGGGTGGAAAGCAGAGCTGTTTCCTGTGGACAGTTTCTGAGCATTGTTGAAGCTTTATTCCATATAATTAATCAGGTATTGAAAGGTGTTCATTTCCAGTTGTACGATTTATGAACATAGACTTTCTAGATATAGTCACTGAATAGACATAGACATAAAACCTATTTCTATCAACTCGGTAGAGGTATTGGGTTTTCTCTTAAGGGACTAGTATTTAAATGAGAAATTATCTTCTGCATTGTCAGAAAGGAGAATGTGTATAATTTTATTGCAAAAGGAAATATGATGTTTCCTATGATGTACACTATTTTTTCCTTTCTTCTGAATACTAGTTGTTCAATTTCATAGAGGAGGAGGAGGAGGAGGAGGAGGAGGAGGAGGAGGAGGAGGAGGAGGAGGAGGAGAGAAACTGCTCTAGAAAGCCTTAGGAAGCAATTTTCTGAAGTCTGCCATCTACTGATTGTTGCTAAGGTGCAGTAAAGGTAGGCATGGATGAACACAATTTACCTCCACATACTTCATGATTGAAGCTGAGGCAAACTATCATTTAGGGCACAAAAGGATCAGGCTGTAAGAATTTGGCAAATTTTTTTATTCAACTGACCAAATGATAAGAAGTTGACATGCAATCTGGAAGAGGAGAGGATCTGGGTAGGGAAAAAGCAGCAGCTAAAATGGTGGAAGAGATTAGAAAAGGGTTTAGTGGACATATTCCATTTGTTTGATGTTTGGACATATTTTCAGAGAGTTGAGCAATATTTTATTCCATGTATACTTACATGGAGGCTTTATAAGAGCTTGAACATTCTCTTTAATTTAAAAGTTAATGTAGTTTTTAAAATAAAAAAAGGCCAGCACAGCAACAACACTGGGCTCTTTGAAAAGAGAAAATTCTTTCCCAGTACTATCTGGAAAGTCCATTTTATCACACAATAGTAAAAATGTAAAGCAGTTTACATGGTTTGGGTTTCCTTCTGAGGACAAGATAGGCAAGTGTGTCTTTTTCCTTCTGTTTTTTTTTTTCACCACCCACAAACCTGGAATACTGGATGCCTCAGTGAATATGTCCTGCATAGGAGAAAAGAAAACTCACAGGGTGTGAAATATGTGCTTTTCTGGCCTCTTCCACAAGGCTATGATAATGTGCTTTCCCTCCTCCTTCAATCCAGAAGTGTGTAGCGGCAAATTGTGCTGGCCCATAGTCTACCTTTGCTGGACCTCAGCAGCAATCTGTAGATGGCAGCCTTCGAGAAACTGCTTTGTAAGGCTTTCTAGGGAGAATTGACATGCCAAACATCTGTCAAGCAACTCCCTCCCTCTCTTCCCCTCCCCTCCCAACTGGTCTGCCTGAGTAATCTGAAGAGCTGCTTTGAAATACGGCCTGAACCAGGGAACTCTCAGTGCTTTTGTGCCTCTCAATCTTTTCCTCTTTTCTTCGTCTTGAAGCCGATTTCCCCCTTGAATCTTTTTATCCAGCAAAAATCTCTTCTCTCACCCACTATATTTCACAACCGGGTGTATGTGATGCTTTCCATACTTTATATTTCCTTAGCACACACATGCGTGCACATGGACACACACACACATGCTCACATCCTATACACAAATGTCAAATAGCAGAATCCCTTGATTGATATCTCTATCAGACTCCTGGTGGTTCCATATTCCAAGACAGAGAGAAGAGGGTCAGGTGTTTGGTCTCTCTTGCAATCGAAGCCAAAACAGGCATGAATGAGCAATACCCAGCTATCCCAGAGAGGAGGCATTTCCATAGCAGACTTGCTGGGACAGTTGGAGTTGAGCAGATTGCTGAACCTGACTGTGTCATCCATAGCTTTCTCACCAGGATGCCCTTGAATATCTGCAAGGGAGCTTTTAGTTCAGGAGGAAAGTGGCGTCCAATAAGGACTATAACAAATCATTTGCTGAATTAGGATACAAAGATTCTGATTCTGTCCCTTAATAGTTTTGACATCAAAATGCTCAACAGGTTATCTTTGCAAATAAAGACCTATCACAAAAGAAGAGAATTAAAGGAAGACCTGCTGTCCAAGTATCATAATATGGTCACTCAGTGGTAGATCATTTTATTGCTCTCCTATATGGGTAGAGGCCTTGTCTTTGTCCCACTGCTTCTTGAAACCACTTCCCCATTCTTTCCCCTGACACCTTCCTGTTTAGCCAGACTAATGGTTCCTGATGAATGTTTGTGAAAGACTTTAGCAAAATTCATTCTGTCCCGGTGAGACAAACAAAGAGAAGATGACCCATCAGCCCCCGGATAAGGAAATCCTGAGAGTGGTTTGGAGCAGAATGGGAAAGAAGGACAGTACACTTGTTTGAGGGAAAGTGCAGAAGGTGTGACCAAAAGGCATTCCTTCAGATGAAAAGGACCACTTAAGTCAGGGTTCTTCAAACTTGGCCCTTTTAGGACTTATGGACTTCAACTCCCAGAATTCCTCAACCAGGCATGCTGGCTGAGGAATTCTGGGAGTTGAAGTCCACAAGTCATAAAAGGGCCAAGTTTGAAGACCCCTGACTTAAGTGAATTGGAAAATAAGTGGGGTAATTCTAATTTCAGAGGGGGAGCTATTATAAAATGAGAGGGGTGCCTCTAGAAAGCTTCTATTCTATAACTTTCCAGAGGTAGAAACCCATGACATCTGATCTCAAGTTGCAAATCTTAGCAGTGGAGTAGATAATTCTGGAGGCAACGAAATCATAAGATGTAAAGAGCTTTATAGTAACCCACACCTTGAATTAAGCCTGTGGGACTTACCAACAACCAATGCAGCTTCCAGAGCATTGGTGCTTTACACTGTTAAGTGAGTTTCTTCTGGTCAGTGCATTCTGATCCACAAACACCAAAACAGGTGGCCCAGAAGAAGCTAAGCAAATGGTAACTGGAGCTGTAAGTTCAGGAAAGTCCCCAGATTGCAGACCCATCACTTGAGAATCTTTGTAGTAAACAATAACAACCCATGCTGATCCATGCCTATAGAAGGGTAGGGTCATGAATAAAATCTCAGAAATCTTATCAGAAAATAGTATTTTGGAAGTCACTGTCTGATATACTACAATGATCTATGAATCAAATACTTCATATAGCATCTTTTCCAATAGCAGCATGTGTTAGATCAATAGGGAAGGTTTTGTTTGTGGCCTTGCTTTTGGGAATGACCCAAAATATAACACTGTACATGTAGGCCTCGACTTACGACAGTTCATTTAGTGACTGAAGTTACAATGGCACTGAAAAAGTGACTTATGACCATTTTTCACACTTACGACCGTTGCAGCATCCCCATGGTCACGTGATTAAAATTCAGACACTTGGCAACACTTGGTTACATTGCCCCAGGGGTCATGTCATCATCTTTGTGACCTTTTGACAGGCAAGGTCAATGGGGAAGCCAGATTCACTTAACAATCATGTTACTAACTTAATAATTGCAGTGATTCATTTAACAACTGTGGCTAGAAAGGTCATAAAATGGGGCAAAATTCACTTAACAAACATCTCACTTAGCAACAGAAATTTTGGGTTCAATAGGTCATAAGTAGGCATAAGTGGTCATAAGTCAAGGACTATCTGTAGTTCAACTGAAGTATTATATGAATTCTTCTATATGCTGGCAAGTAGTTCTTCATTTAGGAGATAACCAAAAACATCAATTATTTAAATTACCCTTTATTTTATTGGAAACAAACCCTATCCTTTCACACATCCACACACACTTAAACAAATGTGTTTTATTTGTACCTGAGTAAAGCAGTTTCACTTCTTTCTGATTCACATACCTGAATAGGAACTTGGAGCAATCATGTAAGCTTTCTATAACCCAAAATATTATGAGTGGACTAGTGGGTGTGAGCTTAGGAAGCATAAATAAATATAAATGGGGAAGAAGAGTGGCAAATAAAAAGAATAAAAAATGCAATCATGCTTGCAACATCTGGAATGTAACATTGGTTCCAAGTCCCTTTTTATTAAGACCAAATAACAAGTGATAAACAAAACAAAATGAAAGAGAAAAGAATTCAGGCTTTCTACTTCAAAGTATTATAAAGAAAGATCATGGACAAATGCCAGTTGGATGAATAGTTCAGTTTTAGAGCACTTCAAAGAGTTACAATTACAGTAGAAATGTGGAATTTTGATGTCCCCAAAAAAGGCATTTGGGAAAGCTGTTTTTTTCTAAAAGCTTGAATAGCAATTTATAAATATCTATAAATACACATATCAGGAGTACTAACTTCCATGAAAATAAACTCCAGTAAATTGGGCTGACCCAACAAAAACTGTGGCAAGGACTATAGCTAATTTTTATTTCTAAACGAACAGACTTTCTTAAAATAGCCATAATGGGAGAAAATGACTAATCTGTGTTTTGCTCTTCCTTTTTTCTTTGTGCTGCTATATTTATCCCTTGCATTACATGGTTACTTCCTTTGTGATGAAGAGAGAAAGATGGAAAGAAAGGGGGAGAGAAATGCAGCAGTAGAAGTAAAGGGCACATCCTCTTATCTTTTTTCACATTTAGATGAAATGTATATTAATCCCATTTTGATTCATTTTAAATAATTCAGTTTAAAACAGTACAGGCAGTCCTCGACTTACAACAGTTTATTTATAGTGACCATTTGAAGTTACAACGGCACTGAAGAAAGTGACTTATGACCACGCTTCACACTTATGACCATTGCAGCACTCCCAGGGTCACGTGATTTACATTTGGATGATTGACAACTGGTTCATATTTATGACGGTTGCCGTGTCGTGGGTGTCACATGATCCCCTTTTACGACCTTCTGACCAGCAAAGTCAATGGGGAAGCCAGAGTCACTTAACAACCGTGTCACTAACTTAACAACTGCAGTGATTCACTTAACAAATGTGGCAAGAAAAGTTGTAAAATGGGGCAAAACTCACTTAACAAATTTCTCACTTAGCAACATAAATTCTGGGCTCAATTGTGGTCGTTAAGTCGAAGACTACCTGTATTAAATGAAATTGATGGATGCAAAGTTGTTGGGATTTTTTTTGTCATTCTGTTTTCTGCAGAAAGTTGTTTTCTGCAAATTCAAAATAAGGTAGGTTATATTTTTCTCTAATTGACATTCAAAACTAGAGACACATGGCTAAGAATCCAGCAAGGGTTAGGGTTAGATTTCCATGAATTTGAATATCAAAATAGACATTTCCAATGGATTTGCCATGTGTCAGAAGGAGGAAGGAAGGAAGGAAGAACTTGGAAAAAAGGATAAAAGGGGCTGGTCTGGATAAATGAAATTGTGGGCTATATCACTGGACATGTATATGTGCTCTTAAGTGGACAGCATTTATTTATTTTATCCTTTTTTCCAAGTTCTTTCTTTCTTTCTTTCTTTCTTTCTTTCTTTCTTTCTTTCTTTCTTTCTTTCTTTCTTTCTTTCTTTCTTTCTTTCTTTCTCTTTCTTTCTTTCTTTCTTTCTTTCTTTCTTTCTCTTCCTTCCTTCCTTCCTTCCTTCCTTCCTTCCTTCCTAACTTCCTTCCTTCCTTCCTTCCTTCCTTCCTTCCTTCCTTCCTCTGACACACGACAAATCCATTGGAAATGTCTACTTTGCTATTCAAATTCATGGAAATCTAACCCTAACCCTTGCTGGATTCTTAGCCATGTGTCTCTAGTTTTGAATGTCAATCAATGGCAGTTGAGCAGATGTTTTGACAAACACGTGTCCCTGCTGAATACTGCAAGGGACTATTGTAATCTACATCTACTGTCATTTATGGTTTTCCAAGTTTTAATTACATACGTATGTATCAGAGACCTTGAGAACTGAAGCTGATACAAATTTAAAATATAAAAGCTTAATAGTTGTTGGTTATAGACAAAAAAACCATATGTATGCTTTATGGTGCTTTTAGTTTAGCAACAAAACTTTGCTTTTTGGAATGAAACTTCTTGATGTAGCCCCAAAAATGGGCTATTGAGGCAAAAGATAGCACAAAGTAAACATATGTTTACTTCATCTTGCAAATGTTTCTGATAAAAAAGATGGACAGTTAGGATATTCTTTCAATTAAGTGATCCTGCAGTTAGGCTGTTTAACTAAAATTATTCTGCAGCATCTTAGAGAAAATGTAATTTTAGAAATAGCTTTCTTCCATTAGTGGTAAGGAGATCCAAGACAAACATTTTTCAGAAACTCAGAATTCTGGCTGGGTTCACATTTTTCCACTGGGTTTTGAAGTAACCTAAATCAGTGTTTTGACTTGAATGACATTTTACCATGCACAATCCTTCATACATACAGAAAAAAATGTGTATCATGTTGAAGCCTGGAAAGCAATGTTGTTAAAACTAGATAAACATCATTCTAAAAGTGATGCTCATCCTGTCTGATGAATAATAAATAATAAATCATTTATTTTCTGGCCACCAGAGAGTTACAGGACAGAAAGATCATTGAAATGAACATTTGACTTTAGAGTAAGTTACATTATAGTGTACAATTCTGTATAGAAAGGACATGAAAGAATACACACTATTCCAAGAAATATATTACAATCCAACAGGTACTAAATTAATTCCCTGACTTTGGAGCTTATCTTTAATGCCAGTTTATTAAAAGAAGGAAGAAGAAAAAGGGTGTATATGCAGCTGTAGAAACTGACAGCAAGGTTTTTCAAATGAACTGGCTCTTACATAGCTTGCTTTGCTACTTGTATTTTGGGCTGCATCAGATGTTTTCTGGAATGCAGAGTTCCTTCTTTGATCCAATCCAACACAGGGCTTTCATGTCCACCTATGGAAGTAAAAAAATTGAACTTGTTTGCACAACAGCTTTACTGGGTTGGGATGTGAGTTTGGAGCAGTAGATCCTATGAACATCATAACATAATCAGTAGCAAACTAGAAGGGATTAGTTTTAGCCTTAAACACCCCCAAGGCTCCCTTCATCAACTATGTTGTCCAAACAAGGATAAGAAAGAAATATCAGGAAGTGTCAACCTTCCAAACATTTTAGATTGACCCCATAGAGAAGTCTCTTTCAGATAATAAAATTGTCATACAAGAACTTAAAATAATGTGAAGTTTCTCAGTGAGAAACTGGCTAGGTTCATAGCAGATAATCAAGCATTAAGCCATTTAGAGTTGCTTCTATCTTTTAGAGGCCTGGTAAATGCTGCAGACCAAAACCTTGGAATGATGATATTCATGCCAACTTGTTGTTCCTCCCAAATAGACTTTCTTTCTTAGCAGTAAAGAAAACTGGCAAAAAGAGAAAAGATCATAGCTCAGTGAATGCCTTGCATACAGAAGACCTAGATTTAATCCAGTATTGGCAATGGTAAGCTGTATGACAATATAACCTAGCTTCTTATGACTTATCTACTCTGTCAGGTTGCCCCATTGCTAGTATTGTAGCAGGAAAAAAATGGCATCCAGGTATGTATTCCTATTCTGCTATCCTGCTTTTGTCACTTAAAATGCTGCTGTTAATTTTGCTTGCAGTGATTATTTTCTTTTTCTAAGTTAGTCCCTGCACTTTGATTGGCTACTTTGCAGAGAGAGGAACTCAGCTTATCATTATGTCTAATATTTTCTGGAGCTACCACCTTTACTAATAGTCTTACAATAAGTACAATTGTTTTAACAGTTGTCTAACACAAAAATCTTTGCTGGTTCAAAATGTGGCAAAGCCTGTTTTGAACTGTTATTTTTCTTTTTCTGAGCTATCTAGTTTTGTAGGGTTTTTTTTTAATAAGACCGGAAATATAGTTCAATCACATCCAGTCATTTGAAATAATTCTTTCCCCCTTTTTTAAAAAACAAAAGCAGCTTCAACAAAAAACATTTTTTGAAACGTTGTCCTCTGAAAATTCAACAATTAAGATAGCACTGAGAGCAAAAGCAGAGCAGCGCAAGGAAGCTCAAAAAAAAACTTATCTCTACCTGGTTGCTCAGCAACACAAAGTTTGACTTAGTCTTAGACAAATCTTAGATTACTTCTGCCTTTGTATGAACCAAGGCTATAAGGAGAAATTAATTCTTTTTCTGCACTTGAACAAATTCATGCATGAAACAACAAGAAATGTTTTTATATCTGAAACAGCATAACATATACATTGAGCAATATAAAATTATGTGTGGTAATGCATGCATTAGATATCCTTGCTGAACTTTGATAGAGATAGGGCATATTAATATATTAATTGAACAGTGACAATTTCTATCACTGACATTAATAAACAAATATTGTATTTCATTCCAATTCCTTGCCCTAATAGCAATAGCACTTAGACTTATACTGCCCCATTGTGCTTTACAGCACTCTGTGGGTAGTTTAAAATGTCAGCATTATTTGCATATTGCCCCCAACAATCCGGGTCCTCATTTTAATGATCTTGGAAGAATGGAAGGCTGAGTCAACCTTGAGCCCCATCAGGATCAAACTCCAGGCTATGGGCAGAGTTTGCCTGCAACATTGCCTTCTAACCACTGCACCACCAGGGCTCCCAATACCATATTCTTTTGTGTAGAACTGTTTTCATTAAATTAGATTTCTCCTATATTGACCTGTTTGCCCCAATTTTTGTAAAATGGGAAGAGAAACCAAGTGTGTCTGCTTAAAAGGCACATTCATCTCTTGCCAGACAAGGGTTCCTGGCACTGGGCCCTCTCCTTTTGATCTTAGTAACTGACCAGGTTCATGGCAGATAATCAAGCCTTAAGCCATTTCAGGGTTTTAAAGGTCAAAATCAGCAAAATCAGCAAACTGGTAGGCAGGCAGTGCAGATAGATCTCCCCAATCAAAAACCTAATTGCATCAATTACATTTTCCAGATAATTTTCAAATAAGGTTTCATTTAAAGTATATTGCATCAGTCAAGATAAGTTTTATATATAGTTTTATATAGATATAGTTTTATATAGATATAGATAATTGTTGCTTAAGTCTAACTGATTTAGGATGAAATACAGTTGCTGTATTTTGGCAATTATGTAACCCACTCCTTACTATACTCATTAGTATGATGGGACCTTAGGGAGTATTCACAAACTGCTAACTAGTTCTTTCTGCTAAAACATCTGGAACTGGTTACACCTCAATTCCAGATTCCAGTTTTTCCTTTATCAATAATATTTCAATCTTTTCTGGATTTACTTTTAGCTTGCTGTCCCCCGTGCAGTCCATTCTTGAGAATAAGCAACATTCTGGAATACAGATTGTTTCTTTGGAATTGGGTGGTAAAGAACGGTAAAACTGGGCACTATCAGCCTTCTGATGGTATCTCCTTCAACAGTCTGAACTACCTTCCTCAGCTGTTAAACAACACGAAAGACAAGAGACCTTGTGGAACAGCCCCAATAGTGAATAGTAGTCACCCAGTACCACTGTCAACTTTAGAATGAGCATGGTTGCAGCCATCTTTTTCCTTTTCATTCCTAGTTGCCACATAGCACGGAGGGAGGGGGTTTGGCAGGTGCTAGACAAAACACACTGTCTCTCTCAGACTTTCTCTCATGGGAACCAAGGTCATCGGCTGCTCCTGAGACTGCAGGCTGGGTGTTTCATGAAAAGCCCACTAACAAGCTGAGTGGGAAAATGTAGTTGCTTGCATAGTTTGGGGGTGGGATTTCTTAACTCTGTATTGGGGAATTGTTATGCATCTCTTCAGACTTGGTTTCACTTTTGAAGTACCGATACTCTGTATCAATAAACATGTTCTTTGAGGAATTTGCAAGCCTCGGAGTTCTGTTTTATTTGTCTTTGTCGATCGGAAACTTGACAACCACCTTCTGGGCATATCCCAACAGGAAGTAGTCAAACCCCAACAAAATAGTGCCTTCAAATTCCAATCTTGCAAAACAGCTGAAAAGAATACCTTGATCAATGGTACAGAAGTAATTGAGAACCACCAGAGTTGTGCTCCCCACATCTGTCTTTTATTCAAGCAAGCTGCACTAATAATTAATCCAGATTGAAATTAGTGCAGAAAATCAGTTTCATGTAGCTGTATCTAGAACTGAGAGGTAACACCTTTTCAATCACCTTGCCAAGAAAAAGAATATTTGAGACTCGCCTGTAATTAGAAAAATAATCTGGAACAAGGGAGAGTGTTTTTAACAATGGTCTTATTACTTTACTTTTCAGCTCTAAGAAAGCAATCATTATGCATGTATGCTAAAAGAAGGGATATAACACCTGTCTTAAACCTGAGGCCAGGCCCAACCTGGCTGTTTTAATCAATCAGGAAGGGCAAAAGTCAACCATGCAAGTATCTCTGTCCACATCTTCAAAATGTGAGAACAAGGAGAATATTGCTATTGTTAAGGAACAATTGTGTCCTGTTGAAGTGCAAGTGGGACCAAGTCTTGCTTCTGACCATTTATCCTCTAATAACAACTTACAATGTGTTCATATGTTCACCCAGCCATAATTGTCATCAGCACAATTATTTTGAGCCAAAATGTGCAGATGAGTCTAGAATATACTTCAAGTCACTAATGGGGAGGTAATTCCTCTCTCTTCTTTCTCATCTCACCCTTGTTTTGTTGATGTTTTATTGCCATTTTAAATTTGACTTTGTTCCCAAAAAGGAGTATGTATTAAAATATGTTTCTAAAATACATTTCTAATCAACAAGGAGTATATAGATTAGCTATATACTTTTTTTTTGCTCCATTAAAAAGATGCCAGGGTCCTTTATTTTAAAAGTGTCTTTTTCATCAAAGTGTGAAATACAATATAATGGACTGTTTTATTACAGACGTTACAGCTTTGAAGTTTTGCTTTTCTTTGAAATAGGTTTGCCAAGTGTCATCAGAGATCAAATCTGTACTTTAAAGGGTCTAGCTTTGTCCCATGCTTGCTTCTAAACAGTAAGAAAATCCATCTTGGAGTGATGAAATAATGGAAGGGATAATGGTGATGGAAGAAGAAATCTCCCTTAAAACAAGGAGGTCCATTTTTTTCTGTCTCCTGCAGGACATTTAAAAGTTTATTAGTCACCTGTCAACTTCAACCTTTGCAGCACTAACCTGAAGCTACCAAGCTAGGACATTGCTTGTTGCATCTATATAAGAACTATAGGGTAGATGTAGGCTGAAGAAGGGATAGAACATCTGTCTTAAACATGAGTATCTCATATCAAAGTTCATATTTGCTCTTCCAACTTTTGGTTCAAGTACTTCAATGTAGTTATCAGCATCATTTATATGGTCATAAAATCAAATTTATTTTATTTTTAATCAGAGAACATTGTGCAGAACATAAAATCTCCCTCTGATTTTATTTATATTGGTGTTCAGTTGTGTATTTTGGCATTTTTGCCAAATATTTTGCAGAATTTCAAATGGGAACATAATCTTGATATTTGGCAATGTTTCCCTAAATGGGCATGTAATAAATGTTTGGCTCTCAGGAACACCTGGGGAGGGGTCATGCATGCTATGGTTCCCTAAGTATTCCATTACAGACCACCACCCCTTCCCCCCATATACAAACACACACACACAGAGACAGAGTTTACATTATGTCCCTGAAAAGTTTGTGACAATAAAGGAAAAATTTTGAATCAATTGTTATATAGCTGAAGTTATAATCCCTGATTATATATCAAATAACTCTGCACGCTCACACAAAGTTTTCACCAGAGATATCAGACTTTAGCCCCATGATAATAATGCGCATCATTAAAGACACTGCAGTGGAAATGGAGCACCACCATTAGTGGAAAGCTTAAGGAATTTCATTTGCATTGCTATTCTATGATATGAGCACTGTTGCTGAATTAATTAATATAACAATGAACCAGAGCTATCATTTCTAGAGCCTCAATTGGAATCAGCAGGCCAGCAGTCTAAAAGGAGGCCACAAGGAAGCAAAGCAAATATAATCTAAATAGGTTTCTCTTTATTAAAAAAAAAACCTGTTAATTAATGTGCACTTTCAGTGTATTGGTATATTCGAAGTAACCCATCCTTGATAGAATAACAATAGGAGCCATTTGGCTAATGACACTGCTCATCCTATCATTTTATTCTCCCCCAAATTGTAATTAATTTTGGATTTATCATAAGACCAAGAGAATTCTTTTTTCTAAATCATGGTAACATAAAGAGTCCCAACTAGCATTCAATTAATTAAAAAAGCAATTTTAATGAACTGCCTTTTCATTACAGCAGTTTATATTATGCAGACTATATTAGTTTAACTTCTTAACAGATGGCATTTAAATACTAACTCTGCTGTGCAGAGAATGCCTATGCCCCAAGAGATGTGAAATTAACTGATCAATTTTTTTTTTTGTTAACAGAACATCTCCTAAGCAAAATGCAAAGAATTTGTCTTTGCAGTTATGGATATTTTCGAATTAGGTTTTTCTGTCTTAGTTGTTTCTAGTGAAATAAAGTTATCAGAAAAAAGTCTGATACGTAACAGATATTCTTCAGATCTTAGTTTATCCATGATATTCAACCAATCAAAGAATAAATCAACTAAACTTGGTGGAATCCTTCTGAGTGGGTTTGTGTTGTAAACCATTCAAAGCTTTAGAGACTAATTTTGAAATTAACATTTTTAACATCAACCTGAGAAAATCATTCTCCTTGACTTTTCTACAAATTGTTCTCTAAATTTAAATCGATCAACAGTTTTCTCATTAGAAGATTATTAAAATTGGATATACCACAATTTAAAATATTTGTAATGATTTAAAACCTGACCATCTTTTCTATGGTAAACAGAATCTTTAGCTTTACTGTTATCCATAATTCACAAGTTAACATCTAAGTATCTGTTATCCATAATTCACAAGTTAACAGCTAAGTATCTGTCCCAGATCTACAACTGCTAAAAATAGTGCAATTTCCTGTATTGGAAGCTAATAGCATTTTTTTTTTGAAAGCCTTGACCCCTTGATAATATCAAAACCTGTGTTGTAATACTAAAACTCTCCAGAAGATCAGGCATACTGACGTTTCCATGCTTAGAAAAGCTACATCTCATTTTAAGAATAAGATTATCATTAGATAGAAGATTCTCTGCAGAACTTGGTGCTTCTCCAGCATGATAGATGGAGAATCCATGAATGAGTTAACTCTGTCTTCCTGCCCATTAGACTAAGTCAGTCAAACTTTGCCACACCTCTCCTGGACTAGGACCTCCCAGTCACGACTTAGTCTGATGCCCAGGATAGACGTGTGAAGTTTGGCTCCTAGTTTACAGGCTGAGTTTATTCAGGAATCAGGTTGTATTGTCCATTCGTGGATTCCCCATTCCCTGGGCTGCGCTGGGATCAGCACAGCACTAAACCTCTCAGCGTTCCTTAGCAGGCTTGCTGAGATCAAGGAGGCATCAAGCCTCCATTTCTTTTTCGGCGCGTCTGTTGCGGGCGCCATTTTGCAAGCTGCGTGGGGTGTGTGTCTTTCCCCGTTGTTTATTCCTGTTGCTTTGAATCAGCTTCGACTGCTCCAGCATGCCTGCATCGCTTGGATCAGTCGGATTCCTTTCAAACCAATTGTTTCTTTGGTGATTTATTGCTCTTGTACTCCGGCTGCAGTTTCCTCTCCAACTTTCATTTTCGGCAATAGTGGGCACCATTTTGGATGCCGTTATCGTTCCTTCTGGCTGGGGGGAGAGAGAAAGAGAGCATTTCTGCAGAATAGCTCAGAGGCCTAGGGAAGAGGACCCTTTCTCTTGCCCTCTTGCAATTTAAATTTTGCAGCTTCCTCAAATAAATAAATAATTATATAAAATTTTAAAAAAAGAAAAGAAACGGAGCAACATAAATGTGGAGAGTCAGAGTGCCTCTCATCGACAACTCCTTGAACACCGACGCGCTATACAGTGCCACAGTAATTTCCAGCTTGTTGTGCCACAAGATTGACTACCCTGACAATCTTACCATCATTTAATTTCTATCTGACTACCTCACAGGAGAGGAGGGTCGCCGATCAAGGGCCGACACAGGATAGCCCTAGGCCCCAGCCCAGGCCTTCCTAAGCTCATATTTCAACAGACAAGTGTGCTGGCCATGCCATTCTTGGCCTTGCCGCCACCAACTAGGACTAGTGCACTGGCCGTTACCACTGAGGTGGTCTTGCCGCCACAGTAGACCTGACCAGTGCACTGAAGGTGCATTCTTACTGGTCTTGTTGTTGTTGCCATCAGGAGCCTGTAAGTGGCTAGCCGTACCATTAAGTTGGTCTTGCAGCCAACATTACCATTAGAGTACTTGTCGTTCCCAGTGAAGTGGCACACAGCCACAATCAGTACTCTGCTCCTTGATTATTGAGATTCCTCTCAGCACACCACTGAGATATCTCCTTGAGATCCCTCTCAACTGACCACTGAGATATCTCTGATTACGATGGCAGACAACACGGCACCTCAGACTTCACAAGGTGCCCCCAGCACTCCCAGGCAAAAGAAGCCTAAGTCCTCCAAGCAGGAGGCTGGTGGGTAACTCAAGGCCAAGGCCAAAGCCATCTCAGGAAACGGTCCTCCAAGGCAGCAGAGAAAGAGGCCAGCAGGAGGCACCAGGCCTTAGAGAAACAGTTCTCCAAGGCACAGAAGCAGAGCATGGGGGGGACTGGGCATACTTCCCCCACCCCCACAGAAACCTCAGTATTTGGCCCTCAACTCAACCCCCCAACTTCGTCTGTCCAAGGGGTTTGGTCCCCAGAGGGGGACCCTGAACAAGTCTATTTTTCCAGGGCTGAACAGGGTGAAATTTTTCCCTTCAGCGAGGGATCTAGCCTCCAAAGAGCCCCTTCTGCTGACAGAGTTGCACCTTTGGGCCTGGAAGCCACATTTACACCCACAGCAGCGGGTCTTCGACCCCCAGAACCCCAGGGGGCGCTGTCACTGGAACAATTACAGGCCCTGATATCTCAGGCTGTCGGCCAAGGTTTTGCCTCTACACTCCACCAGAGGTCTAGACCCAAGTCTGTGACGTCAGTGACTCCGTCTTATTTCTCCCAAGCAAGAGCTGACGACTTTCCAGGTTCTGTTTCACCCTCTAGGTCCTCCAGGAGCAGAGTGTCATTCTCCGAAGAGTATGGGAAGCTGGACCTACCATTATCAGAGGATGAGGACCTTTCCCCAGACCCTCCTCCCTTCGTGGGTCTATTTAATCCTTCTCTCTTTAAGTCACTGCTCCACAAGGCCAGTACCACTGCAAAGATTGGTCCTGACCGGGCCCCTCAGGCTGCTCCATCCACAAGCCAGGACACAAGTCCTGTGTTCTCCGAACCCACTGTCACTCAACAGCACATCCCCTGTCCCCCTCTTTTTCTCAACACAGTTCAGAGACAATGGGAATCGCCTAGCACCTTTTCTTCTCTGGGGGGGATGGACAAAAAACTGTTAAATGTAGATCCAGCATTATCAGAAATGCTAGATGTTCCTGTGATGGATGAACCTCTAACTCCACTGTTTTCTCCTTCCATGGTGTCAGGTGGCATGGCAGAGGCCCTAAAGACAGAGGACAGGAAACCTGGACTCTCTTTCTGCAGGACACATCAGGCCTTGGCATGGGCGGTAAGGGCGGCTACATCCACCTCCTTCTTTGCCAGAACATTGCTTCTCTGGCTTCTCCAGTTACAGGCCAGGGTTCCTCCGGAAGAGGTACGAATGCAGCAGGACTTGGGCAAGTTAGTAGCAACTTCGGAATATATGGCTGACGCTTCACTACATGCCGCCAGATTTTCATCTAGGGCCATAGCCTCCAATGTCATCGCTTGCAGGCTCCTGTGGCTCAAACAATGGAGAGCGGATACTAGGTCCAAGTGGCGCTTAGCGGCTGCCCTGTGGTGCCCGGCTGTTCGGTGAGGCCCTGAATCCTTATTTGATCGAGAACAAGGACAAACATAAAGTACTGTCCCACCTTATCAGACAGGCAGATAGGAGGCATACCCCGTATACCCGCAGGCAGTCCTTTCAATCAGGGTCAGGGCCGGAGTTTGCCCAGCCCTCCCGCTCCCTCCCTCCCAGATCTAGCGATCAATTCGACAGATCTGGTAATAGAGACAGATCCAGGCAACAATTTCAGGCCAAGCGGCCCTTTTGAGGCACGGGAGGCTGTCCCTTTAGGAGATCCAAGTGACTACAGGGAGACTCCTCCCATAGGGGGCAGGTTGGCTCTCTTCGTTCACAAATGGGAGGCCACCACCACAGACCTTTGGGTCCTCAACACCGTCAGGTACGGTCTGTCCTTGGAATTCATGACCAACCCCCCGGGTTGCTTTATCTCTTGCCTATTGTCCAAAAACCTGGTCAAGACAGATCTCATGGGAGGGCCATTCAACACCTCTTAGAGATAAGGGCCATAGAGCCTGTACCGGCTGGACACCTGGGAAGGGGGGTTTACTCCATTCTTTTCGTTGTTCTGAAGGCTTCGGGAGGATGGAGGGCAATCCTTGACCTCAAGGGGTTGAACTCTCATCTGGCATACAAGAAGTTCAAGATGCAAACACTCCAGTCCACCTTGGCCAGCATCAGAAAGGGAGACTTCCTGAAGTCTATTGACCTCACGGAAGCATACCTACACATTCCCATCCTCCCCAGCCACTGGAAATTTCTCAGGTTCTGCTACACAAACTGCCATTTCCAATACAGAGCCCTACCTTTCGGCCTTTCATCGGCCCCCAGGGTATTCACAAAGATCCTGGCGGTGCTGGCCGCACATTTGAGGTTAGTCCCAGTGCGCATCCAGTATTATCTGGATGACATCCTCATTCAATCCTCCTCAGTTCAAGCAGCCCAGTCGGACCTGGCTTTGGCCATCAAGACCCTCCAAGATCATGGGTTCTCGGTGAACTTCCAAAAGAGCCAGACAGTTCCCTCAACCCTCCTTCTTCATCTGGGCGCGGTGATAGACACGAGACGATGCAAGATCTATCTATCTTGGGAACGTCAGGGCAGCATCCGAGCCCTGGTCCTCCAGGTCCAAAGGGAGCGTGTAGTTTCACTGGCCATGCTTTCCCAATTGTTAGGGAAGATTATCTCCTGCATGGCTATAGTGCCATGGGCCAGACTACACTCTAGGAATCTGCAATGGTTTTTGCTCCCGTTTCAGAGACTGGGCACCAGCTCCTCCAACCAAAAGGTCAGGGTTCCATCTCAGACCCTAAAATCCCTTCAGTGGTGGATCTCCCCAGTGGTAGCCAGAGGGTCATTGTTCAAAGAACCCGTTCGGCTCACCCTGACTTCAGACGCCAGTTTGTTTGGCTGGGGAGCGCACCTGTGGTCACAGTTGGCTCAGGGCCGGTGGTCCCAGTCAGACTTGAAGCACAACATAAACTGGTTGGAGCTCTGAGCTATACACCTGGCTCTCCGCCACTTCCACAACACAATGACGAGACAGCATGTCCTAGTCCTTACGGACAATGTGGCAGCAAAAGCCCATGTGAACCGGCAAGGGGGTACCCATTCCAGGTCCCTTATGGCCGAGGCTCAGTTGTTGGGAACCTGGGCAGAGACCAACCTCTCCTCCCTCAGGGCTGAGCACATCTCGGGAGAGGCAAATTGACAGGCAGACTTCTTGAGCAGGTCGACAGTGGATCACTCCGAGTGGCGCCTGCATCCCAATCTCTTCAGGGAGATATCGGAGAGGTTCGGTCATCCGGTACTGGATTTGTTCGCCTCTCCGGTGAATTCCCAGCTCCCAAGATTCTTCTCCCGGTTCCCATCTTCAGGGGCGGAAAAGGCGGATGCCCTCCGCAGCCCATGGCCCAGGGGTCTGCTTTATGCATTTTCTCCCTTCCCTCTGATCCAAGCAGTTATCCGAAAGATACTGCAGGAACGGGCAGAGGTGATACTCATTGCTCCACATTGGCCAAGACGGCCGTGGTTTGCCGACCTCGTGAGTCTTTCCATTTCTCTCCCATGGAGGATGCCTCCGGATTGCATCTCACTCAGCCAGGGGACTCTGCAACATCCAGAACCCCAGTGGCTCCAGTTAACCGCCTGGCATTTGAACGGAGGCTTCTGACGCATGAGTCCTACTCGTCGGACGTAATTGCGGTGATTCAAGCCTCACGAAGGCCCACTACAAACAGAATTTATGACTCCACGTGGAAGAGTTTCTGTCACTGGTGTACAAAGAAACAGTTAGATATCTCGGCTATTACCATTCCAAGGATCTTGGACTTTCTATTGGAGGGGCTCAAAAAAGGCTTGGCACCCAACACTATCCGCAGACAAGTGGCTGCTCTATCCACGGTGCTTACTTGCGGCAATTCTGAGCCACTGGCCCAGCATCCCATGGTGCGCTCCTTTGTCAAGGGGGCGACCAACACCAAACCGCCCGTGGTTCACCGCTACCCTTCTTGGGATCTGTCCCGGGTCTTACAGGCCCTTACTTCACCTCCATTTGAACCCATCAGGACCTGCACTCTTAGGTCCTTGATGATTAAGGTCGCCTTTCTGGTTGCCGTTACTTCGGCTAGGCGCATCTCTGAACTGGCAGCTCTCTCTGTCAGAGAGGACTTGTGAGTCTTTCATGATGACAAGGTGGTTCTTCGCTTAGACCCATCCTTTGTTCCAAAGGTAAATACCTTGTTCCACAGGGCGCAGGAGGTGATTCTCCCAGATTTTTGTCCTCATCCTTCTCACGACTTGGAGCGTCAATGGCACACCTTGGACGTCCGCAGGGCCTTACGTTGTTACATTAAGTGGACCGCGTCCTTTTGCAAATCGGAAGCCCTCTTCGTCTCCTTCCAACCTTCTTCTATGGGACAGAAAGTGTCCGCCTCCACTATAGGCAGGTGGCTCAGGGCTTGCACTGCAGGGGCGTATCAGTCACATTCCCTGCCGATTCCAAGTCGTATCACTGCACACTCCACTCGCAGTGCCGCGACCTCGGTGGCATGGGCGACACAGGCGTCCATTGAGGACATCTGTAGGGCGGCGATGTGGTCTTCGCCTTCCCCTTTCATGAGGCATTATAAGTTGGATAGGTTTGCCTCCGTGGACGCCTTAATTGGCAGAAGGGTGCTACAGCAAGTAGTGCCACAAGGTGGGACACAGGCCCAGACTGTTTCCCTCCCATAGGGACGGTGTGGCTTTGGTATGTCCCATTCGTGGATTCTCCATCTATCATGCTGGAGAAGGGGCATTGTCTTACCTGAACGCCTTTTCTCAGCATGATGATGGAGAATCCACTCCCACCCCTTAGTGTCAGTCAGGTCCTGTGTTAGAGGTATTGGAGCCAACACGTTGGACTGTCGTCAACAGCTTCACCTTCATTGTGACTGGGAGGTCCTAGTTCAGGAGAGGCATGGCAAAGTTTGACTGACTTAGTCTAATGGACAGGAAGACAGAGTTAACCCATTCATGGATTCTCCATCATCATGCTGAGAAAAGGCGTTCAGGTAAGACAACGCCCCTTCTACTGATTATTAGAACACAGATACCACTGCAAATTTTATTCTATGATTAGAAAATTGGTCTAGGCTAGAGGTTCTCATAATGTAGTGGGCATCCTTGGGGATCCCTGAGACCCTTTCAAGGAGTCTGCAAAGTCAAATTAATAAAAATTTCTTAGTTTAGATTTTTAATTTGGTGAGCATTGATAGAATCACAAAACTATGTCTCTCTAATTTTGGTCATGTCATGTGAGGGAATTCATTGAAGAAAGCAATTATGTTTGGAAGAGTTAGTGGTAAAAGGAAACCAGGCCACCAAAGAACATGGTGGCTGGACACCATCAAATCTGACACCAAGCAGAGTGTCAAAGAAGTAGAGCAAGATCAGAAGGTGTGGAGAGACCTGGCTCATAGAATCGCTAAAAGTTGCACATCACTAAATGGATATCATCATCATAATCAAGCATCGATAAAGATAGCCCACATAAACAAAAACTCTTTGGGGCCTCAATTACATTTAGTCCTGAGACTAAAATGTCTGAGAACCACTGGCCTTGAATAAAATAAATAATATCAGGGTTAATAATTCAATCCTCAAACATGAGGTGATCATCATTCACATGAACTCCTAGTTCTTCTGTGCTCTAATACAGACAATACTCGACAAAACATCTCTTCTCTTCACTCTCTCCCTGATTAACGTTCTAAAGTTGAGCGAATGTATTGGCAAATGTATATTGGATGGTGTTGGATTGTATTTCCCCTGATCACTCATCACAAAGCAATTCAATCGTATCTGAAAGGACATACTTTGCCTAATTGGAGTTACGTATTACTCTTTTTAAAAATGTATTTTTTTGTTCATGTTTTGTACATGTGCATTTTGCAAATACATACTTCAGTTTTAAGGAGCAACCAACAATCATAAGAAATAACCAACTTGAAAGAAGTTAGAGGTTTTCTGTTAGAATCCCTACAGTCCTTTGCCTTTTCAGAGGCCATACTGGTTGGTGGTAAAAGGAACGCCAAGACTTAACCTATTATTTTTACTCACAGGTTTATTAAAAGATCAGAACAAATTAGAAGTGATTGCGTTAATACATTTGCAGAGGTTATTTTTAGTTATAGGGAAGTTAGAGGAGCATAAAAAAAAAACAAATATGATTTTATCAGGTAATTAATAGGTTTTTAGCCATAACATGGTATAAATCCTCAGAGGTGAATATCCTGTATTAACTTGCTTTTAACAATTTCTTTCTTTTTCTATTTTTATCAATAATATAGTTTGAGTGATCTCCTGCCTGAACTTTATTCATCTTAATTTTCAACTGTTGGTTGAAGTTTCTGATCTTTTTCTATTTGGGATAGATTTAAAAGCTGGTGTTGAATGAAGAAGTGGTACTGGATTGAATAGCAAAGTCCAACATGTTTGAACAATGTGCCAACAACAAAAGAAAGGAAAGGAGCAGAAAGTAACTTGTAGTTAATCTACACACAACTTCCTGAGACATGGTTGTATAAACAGAGACTGTCTTATTATTACTGATAAAGTCCAGTTGGGAATTGTGAAACATTAATCAAATAGCCACTGAAAATGATTTATTAATCCGATATCTTCTGATACTGAACATTTTACAAGCATTGAGCAGAAAATATTAATTAGGTGCTCCTGAGATCTTACTAAGAACTCAACTCGCTGGATTTCATTAAAATCACACACAGAAATGTTTGATTGCTGGACAAGAGTTGGAAAGTGTCTTTTGCTCATTAAATCATTTTGAAACAGTGAGTGGGTGTTCCATTCATCCATGCATATCCTTGAGTTCTCAGATACCTGGCAGGAAAGCAAATGAATAGCCACAAATGTGAGAGTAGTTCAAGAGCTCATGACTCTTATAAAATTGTCCACCTGGCATTTTCAAAGTGTAGCAAGTATTGTATCCATAAAAAGAGTCTTATAATTATAATTATAGTATAATCTGAAAGGATGTTCTTTTACCTATTATAATACCTTAGGTGTTAAGCAGCTCTCCACTCAGCAGTAAATGATTTCAGCAATGGCTTTAACAGTAACCCAGAGATAAAGGTGCCAATAAAGTAAACAATTTTCCATGCTATGTCAAAAATGAAGTCCTACCACAAGCGGCTTGTATAAATCAGAAAGCTCCTGGAAAAGTCATGCATTTTCTGATGTCAGAATTGTTTCACAGGAACATGATATCAGCGTAGAGTATACAGATTTTATTTCATAATTTCCCTTAAAAATCCAGTCTATTTTCCTTCTATGAAGAAAATACTGAGGTTCCTTTAGGACTTTACCATCCAGGGCCCCGTCACTCCAGAGGGCAAGGCAGTAAGTAACTCATGCAATGAAATCAAACTAGAGAAACTTTCTTCTCTTCTTCAGCACTACCTTCCAGGAACCATGTGATATTGCATGTAAGGCTAAAACTGAAAATGTTGCTATGCATTCATGGCCTTTTCATGTTGTTTGGAAAGATATTGGATGGGCAACTTCAGATTTCTCTAGGGCAGGAGTCCCCACCCTGGGCCACGGCCCACTATCAGGCCTTGGCTATTCAGAATTGGGCCGCACAAGTGGCTGGGCACTTCAGATGTGCGCCGCTTGTGCATTGTTTTCAAGGCCAGGAAGTCCCATAGAAGAGACAATAGTGCTTAAAAGGAATTCTAATGAGAAGTGTTCCATTGAGATGCTATATGCTGGAAGTATGGTTGATTAAGACATTGCAATCATCAAAGTACATAGTAAAAGACAGGGGATTCACATATCCACTAAAGAAGAACACCTTACTCCACCCATAATTTCTCTGGATATTTTGAATTATTACTTCTCCTATGGAACAATTTCTAAAGCAAATATTATGAGACTGAACCAACATCAATATTAATTAAAATGCAGAATAGCTGTGACAGTGAATTGGGCCAGCACTAAACAGCAAACAAAGTCATTACTAAAAGCCAACATGGGTTTGTCAAAAACAGATCATGCCAGACAAATCTTACTGCATTCTTCGACCAAGTGACAAAATTAGTGGACCAGAGGAATGTTGTGGATATAATTTACTTGGATTTCAGTAAGGCATTTGATAAAGTAGATCACAACCTACTACTTGATAAGATAGAAAAATGTGGGTTAGACAGCATCACCACCAGATGTATTCGTAGCTGGCTGACCAGCCGTACTCAGCGTGTGGTCCTCAATGGAACTGCATCTACATGGAGGGAAGTGTGTAGTGGGGTGCCCCAGGGCTCTGTTCTAGGCCCAGTGCTCTTCAACGTCTTCATCAATGATTTGGACGAGGGGATAGACGGGGAACTCATCAAATTTGCAGACGACACCAAGCTGGCAGGAATAGCCAACACTCCAGAAGATAGGCTTAAGATACAGGAGGATCTGGACAGACTTGAACACTGGGCGCTATCTAATAAAATGAAATTCAGTGGTGAAAAAAGTAAGGTTCTACATTTAGGCAAGAAAAACCAAATGTACAGGTATTGTATAGGTGGTACCTTGCTCAATAGTAGTAACTGTGAGAGGGATCTCAGAGTCCTAGTGGACAATCACTTAGATATGAGCCAGCAGTGTGCTGCAGCTGCCAAAAAAGCCAACACAGTGTTAGGCTGCATTAACAGAGGGATAGAATCAAGATCACGTGAAGTATTAATACCACTTTACAATGCCTTGGTAAGGCCACACTTGGAATACTGCATCCAGTTTTGGTCACCATGATGTAAAAAAGATGTTGAGACTCTAGAAAGAGTACAGAGAAGAGCAACAAAGATAATTAGAGGTCTGAAGGCTAAAACATATAAGGAACGTTTGCTGGAATTGGGTATGTCTAGTTTAATGAAGAGAAGGACGAGGGTGGACATGATAGCAGTGTTCCAATATTTCAGGGGCTGCCACAAAGAAGAGGGAGTCAAGCTATTCTCCAAAGCACCTGAAGGCAGGACAAGAAGCAACGGATGGAAACTAATCAAGGAGAGAAGCAACCTAGAACTAAGGAGAAACTTCCTGACAGTTAGAACAATTAACCAGTGGAACAACCTGCCTCCGGAAGCTGTGAATGCTCCAACACTGGAAGTTTTTAGAAGAGACTGGACAGCCATTTGTCTGAAATGGTATAGGGCTTCCTGCCTGAGCAGGGGGTTGGACTAGATGACCTCCAAGGTTCCAATTATTATTATTATTATTATTATTATTATTATTATTATTATTATTATTATTATTATTATTATTATTATTATTATTATTATTATTATTATTATTATTATTATTATTATTATTATTATTATTATTATTATTATTATTATTATTATTATTATTATTATTATTATTATTTTGATAGGATTGTCTCTTATTCGCTGTCTTTCTCTGGGAACTTATTCTGTATGTTTCCTAATTTAAGGAAAAAGGAAAAAGTAGATAACGTTTTTCAGATATCTGAACTTTTCCTATGCAGCAGTCTTGAAAAATTAAGAAAGGGGCTACATGTGACCCAATTAAAACTTGTCTTAAATGGATTTGCTCTATTTGTCCTAATTTGAAAGCCTGGTGTCTTATATTCAAGGGATTTGCTCTATTTGTCCTATTTTGAAAGCCTGGTGTCTTATGTTCATTTTTTCTACCTATATTTGATCAGGCTTGAATCACAGTAAAAAAAGAACAAAAGTGATACATGAAATATAGATTGTGTAGAAGCTCCTCTACATTTATTTTATAACATAGAATCATAGGGCTGTAAGGGAAGCGACTTCAGAGGTCTAACCCCCTATTCAAGGCAGGAAATCTTATGCCATTCTGGTCAAATAGCTGTCATATCTATTCTTGAAAACCTCCAGCAATGGAGTTCCCACAACTTCGGGATGCAAGCTATTCCACTGATTAATCATTAGGAATTTTCTCCTTAGTTCTAGAATGGATCTCTCTTTAACAAGCTTCCACTCACAACTTCTTGTCCTGCTCTCTGGTGCTTTGGAGAATAAGCCGATCCCCTCTTCTCCATGACAGCCCTTCAAGTACTGGAAGTCAGCTATCATGTCGCTACAATGCTTCTCTTCAATAGGCTAGACATATCTACTACCTCAACCGTTCATTATAGGATTTAGCCTCCAGACCCTATCTTTATTGCTCTTTTTTGTCCACTTTCTAAGGTCTTGGTATTTTTTTTATATTGTGGAGACCAGAACTGGACACAGTATTCCACTAGTGCAATATAAAGCAGTATTATCACTTCTCATGAACTTGATGCTATCCCTCTGTTGATGCAACCTAGGATTGCATTGGCTTTTTTGGCAGCTGCAGCACATTACTGTCTCCTATTTCCATGGTGATCCATTAGGAAACCTAAATCCCTCTCCCAATTACTGCTGTTAAGCCAGGTACTGCCTACTCTATACCTATTCATTTGTTTTTTCCTGCTTAAGTGGTAATTAATGGTAATTCTCACCATTAAACTGCATCTTGTTGGATAGGGCCCAGTGCTCAACTCTGTCAAGATCCTTATGAATCTTGAATCTGTCTTCCAAAGTGTTAGCAATTCCTCCCAGCTGGGCATCATCTGCAAATTTGATGTTTCCTTTTGATCCCTTTGTCTAGATCATTTATGAAGATGTTGATGAGTACTGAGCCCAAGAACCTTGAGATACCCCACTGCATGTTTCCATCCATGTAAAAGTAGTTCCATTTAGGATTACTTGCTGGATATGGTTGGTAAGCCAACGGTGAATCCATCTGGTGGGAATGCCGTCTATCCCATATTGTCTATCCCATATCTTATCTAGAAGCAGGCTGTGGCCAACTTTGTCAAATGTCTTAC
Organism: Azemiops feae; assembly: GCA_023970755.1. Lineage (NCBI taxonomy): Eukaryota > Metazoa > Chordata > Lepidosauria > Squamata > Viperidae > Azemiops > Azemiops feae. The sequence goes on along the minus strand of JALGBA010004003.1, from coordinate 697,323 downwards.
GGAAGTTGAAGTACTGTATGCTATGTCCACAGTTTTTTTCCTGATCCACTAATTTAGTCACTTTATCAAAGAAGGCAATAAGATTTGTTTGGCATGATTTGTTTTTAACAAACCCATGCTAGTTTATAGTAATTGCTTTGTTTGTTTCTTCTTGTCCACAAATCTGTCACTTTATTACCTTTTCCAGCATTTTGGAATGAGGAATGAGGTTTGGAATGAGGTTTCTCCCCATCTCAGATTCAAACAGCTCCCACCCTACTGGGATGGGAGGCCTTAAAGACCTGGCTTATCCCCCAGACCTTTGGAGAGGGCAATTTATGCCCCTTTCTTATTTTCTGTTCCCCCTGCCATAGTTGTCCTTTTGTTTTCTGCTGTTACCTTTTCTGTATTTCTCTTTGTTTTTAAAACATTTGAACAATTGCAAACCACCCAAAGTCACCTGCAGTTGCGCAGCATATAAATTTAATAAATTATTATTATGGTTCTCCTTCATGGATTACTGCCTTGTCGTGGCGAAGGGGCTTGCGTAACTCAATGAAGCTATGAGCTATGCCGTGCAGGGCCACCCAAGATGGACAGGTCATAGCAGAGAGTTCTGACAAAATGTGATCCACTGGAGAAGGAAATGGCAACCCACTCCAGTATCTTTGCCGTGAAAACCCCATGGACAGTACCAAAAGGAAAAAAGATATGACGCTGGAAGATGAGAAAGATGAGAAAGAGAAAGATACACCCAATTGAATGCAGAATTCCAGAGAATAGCTAGAAGAGATAAGAATGCCCTCTTAAATGAACAGTGCAAAGAAATAGAAGAAAACAATAGAATAGGGAGAACCAGAGTTCTCTTCAAGAAAATTGGAGATATGAAGGGAACGTTTCATGCAAAGATGGGCATGATAAAGGACCAAAATGGCAGGGACCTAACAGAGGCAGAAGAGAATAAGAAGAGGTGGCAAAATTACACAGAAGAACTATACAAGAACAAGCTTAGCATCCCTGATAACCATGATGGGGTGGTCACTGACCTCGAGCCAGACATCCTAGAATGTGAAGTGAAATGGGCCTTAGGAAAGCTGAGCAACAACAAAGGTAGTGGAGGTGACAGTATTCCAGCTGAGCTATTCAAAATCTTAAAAGACGATGCAGTAAAAGTGCTACACTCAATTTGCCAGCAAATTTGGAAAACTCAACAGTGGCCACAGGATTGGAAAAGGTCAGTTTACATTCCAATGCCAAAGAAAGGCAATGACAAAGAATGTTCTAACTATCACACCATTGCACTCATTTCACATGCAAGTAAAGTTATGCTTAAAATCCTACAAGCTAGACTCCAGCAGTATGTGGATTGAGAACTTCCAGAAGTACAGGCAGGATTTCGAAGAGGCAGAGGAACTAGAGATCAAATTGCCAACATACGCTGGATCATGGAGAAAGCTAGGGAGTTCCAGAAAAACATCTACTTCTGCTTCATTGACCATGGTAAAGTCTTTGATTGTGTGGATCACAACAAATTGTGGCAAGTTCTTAAAGAGATGGGAGTACCAGATCATCTTATTTGTCTCTTGAGAAACCTATATGCAGGTCAAGAAGCAACAGTGAGAACTGGACACGGAACCACTGATTGGTTCAAAATTGGGAAAGGAGTCCGGCAAGGCTGTATTCTGTCGCCCTGCCTATTTAACTTATATGCAGAACACATCATGAGAAAGGCAGGGCTAGATGAATCAAAAGTTGGAATTAAGATTGCCAGGAGAAATATCAACAACCTAAGATATGCACATGATACCACTCTAATGGAAGAAAGTGAAGAGGAACTAAAGAGCCTCTTGATGCGGGTGAAAAAGGACAGTGCAAAAGTTGGCTTGAAACTCAACATTAAGAAAACCAAGATCATGGCATCTGGCCCTCTCAATTCCTGGCAAATAGATGGAGAAGAAATGGAGGTAGTGACAGATTTTATCTTCCTGGGCTCCAAGATCACCACAAATGGGGACTGCAGCCAAGAAATTAAAAGACGCTTGCTCCTGGGGAGGAAAGCTATGGCAAATTTAGACAGCATACTAAAAAGCACAGACATCACCCTGCCAACAAAAGTATGTATAGTCAAGGCCATGGTTTTCCTAGTTGCAATGTATGGCTGTGAAAGTTGGACCATAAGAAAGGCTGAGCGCAAAAGAATTGAGGCCTTTGAACTAATGGTGCTGGAGAAGACTCCTGCAAGTCCCTTGGACTGCAAGGTGATCAAACTGGTCAGTCCTAGAGGAGATCAACCCTGACTGCTCTTTAGAAGGCCAGATCCTGAAGTTGAAACTCAAGTACTTTGGCCACCTAATGAGAAGGAAGGACTCACTGGAGAAGAGCTTAATGCTGGGAAAGATTGAAGGCAATAGAAGAAGGGGACGACAGAGAATGAGGTGGCTGGATGGAGTTACTGAAGCAGTAGGCATGAGCTTAAATGGACTCCAGAAGATGGTAGAGGACAGGAAGGCCTGGAGGAATGTTGTCCATGGGGTCGCGATGGGTCAGACACGACTTCGCAACTAACAACAACAAATTATTATGGTTGATCACAGACATTTAGACTGGATTTGACATTTTTGTCCACCTATCAAATCCTTTGGCAAGGACCTGGGATATGCAGATGATGTTGTTTAATAATATTAAAGGTATTGATACAGGATATAAGCTGTCCAAGTAAAGCTGCCTTTGAAGCTGAGTGATGGTCACAAGTGAAGCCAAATATACGTGTTCCAGATAATGTTCAGGATCTAATCTGGACCAGAGATTTTGTCTTCCAAGCTTTCAGACTCATGCTGGAACCCATCCTCAATCTACATCTAAAAAGCTACAAACAACAGCCACCACTTAAATACCACACACAGAACAGCCCAGAGCATATGGAGAAATTCCCTGAGGATGGGCTCCAGCATGATTGGATTCTGCAACATTGACTGATGGTGATTTTGTCAATGCTGATGGTGTTCAAATACTACTCCAGATGGTTTGGGATTGCACCCAAGATACTTATTACTATTAGTATTAATTTTGCTTTCTTTTTCCACAGTCATTCTACTTCTATTTGCAGGTCTTTATATTTTGTGATTTTCTTCAGTTGGTTCTCTTTTCTTTTCCTGACTCCAGGTATTGCATTGTCCACTATCCAGACTTTTTTTGTCTTTCTTATCAAGAATAATTGTCAAGTCTGTGGTATTATGTGTAACTTTTCTTTAAGGAATTCAAGGAAGCATAGGTAGGGCTAGCCCTCACTGTGTTTTCAACCACAAATTTAATGAGAAAAAGTAAGTGACCCCCAGCCACCCAGTGATAACTATAATTCAAGGACATAACTTGGACTTGAGTTTCACCAGTCTCACTGTGATTCCTTAGCTTGCTTTCAGTTACTGGGGAGTGAGAGTCTTGTATGAAGCTGTCTTCAATGAAACTTTATACCTACGCAATGAAAAAAATTACCTATGATAGATGTCTGTACTACAGAGATGTGGTTAAATTAGCTGAACTTTATCAGATAATCAACAATGTGGAAACCAAAATACTCCCAGTACAGTCTTGTTCCAAAAGTAACACTGTGCTACATTCTTGCTGTTTTAATCTGATAATTAAAACTCTCACACTGCCTCTCATGTAAAAGAAATTCATGGAAAAAAAACCTTATTCTGTACCAGTTTCTGATGTAAGTGGTGGGATATATAAAATGTTAATTATAGTACATATGCATTTTTTCCTCCTTGAAAGCAGATGGTTCTGTTAAGGTGTGAAAGAGATTCATTTTGATATAGATAGATGTCAGGAAGAGACTAATAAGCCTCTTGTTATTCTTTCAGTCATCTATTATACTTGTAATTTACAAATATATCTAGACAACCAGTCACAGTATCCAGCTTTTTCCAGCTAGCAAAGCCAGTGTAGCTCATTGCATAGCAAGCCAGTTAATGTGAATAGAATAAAATAGAATAGAGCTGGAAGGGACCTTGGAGGTCTTCTAGTCCAGCCCCCTGCTCAAGCAGGAGAACCTATACCTTTTGTGCCTTTTGCTTTGCCATATTTCAAAAAGGAAATAACACTTATCGTAGCTGGCTTTTTAAAACAATTACAGGTAGTCTTCGACTTATGACAGTTTATTTAGTGACCGTTCAAAGTAAAGTAAAGTAAATATGGATTTGAGATAAGAAGAAAACATTATTCTCTTATGTATCCTGTCATCTTTTAGCATTTTTAACCACTCAGATATGTTGACTGGGTGATTTGATTTAACAAAGCTTCGGTCAAATCATCCCTTGGAGCAAATTTGTCCTGAAAAAAAATCACTTAAGACTGTTTTTCACACTTACAACCGTTGCAGGATCCTCAAGGTCATGTGATCAAAATTCAGATGCTTGGCAACTGACTCATATTTATGATGGTTGCAGTGTCCCAGGGTCATGTGATCACCTTTTGCAACCTTCTGACAAGCAAAGTCAATGGGTAAGTCAGATTCACTTAACAACTGTGTTACTAACTTAATAATTGCAGTGATGCACTTAACAACTGTGACAAGAAAAGTTGTAAAATGGGGCAAAACTCACTTAACAACTGTCTCGCTTAGCAACAGAAATTTTCGGCTAAATTGCGGTGGTAATTCGAGTACAATTTGTAGTAGTAGACTTCAGTTCTGTTAGTAGCTTTGTTTCCTTTGTCTCTAATTGACAATAGGAATTTGTTATTTTGCCATGTTACTTTCAACAAAAACTTTCCTGCCAGCTGGAAAAACATGAGCTTAATTTTCAGTTTCAAAAATCAAACTAGAAAAGAAAAAAAAACTGTACTAAAGTGTGCTGAGCTTTAGGAACATTTGCAACACTGAAAAGAAGATGATCCCATAACCCCAAAGTCAAAACTTTCTTTTTCATAAAGTAAATATGGATGTGAGATAAGAAGAAAACATTATTCTCTTATATATCCTGTCATCTTTTAGCATTTTTAACCAATCAGATATGTTGACTGGGTGATTTGATTTAACAAAGCTTCGATTAAATCATCCCTTGAAGCAAATTTGTGAATTGAAGCAAAAAGTGTTTTCAAAGCAGTGAATCAAATCGGTTGACCTCCACAATCATGAGCAATTATATGTGTTGGAGAAGAGGGGGGCACCAAATGTGCCTCACAACATTGTGAAATAGATATCACAACATAGATACTTTTGTCAGACATCAGGAGCAAAGTACATAAGGCAAAACTGGTGTATGGACATTTTTTTTTATCATCATGACTTGCTGTGGAGGCCACTGCCCACAAATGATTTGGACATACAATGACTATTCTGCTGCTGATGGAATTCTGGCTGGCAATAGACAACATTACAACTTTAATCCCATGTATAGAAAATGCTGAGGGGGTGTTAAGTAGTTGTAAAAGGCTCTCTGACACTGACATGAAGAGTTGGCCAACGAGATTCATCAGCTTCTTAAACCCTCTGTCCACCAGACCTCTTTTGGGATGGCAAGGCAAACATTGCTTTCAGCTTTATTCACTTTCTCAGCTTTTCTTTTCTTTACTATGGCCTGACACAATGTTTATGTTTACTGTGTCTTGTGCTTACACTTCTCCGCTGTTCTTGTCAACACAACTGGGAATTCAATTCACCTCTTGGCATTTTTTTCATGGAAAAGCAGATTAGTCCAGGACCTGAGGCCCAGCAAATTTGCTTTACTCTTTCTGGAGTAAAAGCCATGGCATAAAATTTTTCAACCCTCAATCAGTGAGGATAAACATGAAGGACGAAGAGAAAGATGTTGATGATCTAATGGTGTCTTTTCTTTTAAGTAGCCACAATGCAGTGGCTATTGTCTCTCCAAGTGTCCAAAAGTTAGATCAGGATCTTATGAAACACATTTTTGAAAAGAGAAAGATTACTGTTTTGGAATGAAATCCATAATTCAGCTAATAATTGCTTGACACCTAGGAATAGGCAGCCAAAGCTAATTTAGACCAAGTCCTACACATTCATTTTATTCCCTCTGGAATTAAGGCTAATATTAGATTAGGCCACACAAGTTGGCTTTACTTCTAAGAATAAAGGACCATAAAGAGCCAGATCCTTCTTACCTATTGCCTGCCTCTGTGCCCACTAGGCCATTACTACTCAATGAACGAATAACTGAAAATATGTGACAATTTATATTCCCCTATGCCAATTTACCAAGCGTGCTCCTCTTGAGGATATTATTTTAACTCTGATAGATTGCCATTGTGTTTATCTTTGCCATACTGCTATATTATCAAAGCTTGCAGCCTGTTAGAAAATCAAGCATCTCTCTGTTTCTTCAGCTCTGTTAGTAGGGATCAACTCAGAAAGGTAATCCTCAAATCCTTAACAAAAATCTACCAGCAAGCCATGAACTTTGAAGCTAACTTTACATTAGCCTGAGATTTGTAACTGGACATCCTGTGGAGTTATATGCATAAGAAATTGTGCTTGCCACGCTTAAAAAGCCATGGCCAGTGTCAGACAAGAAAGAAAATGTTAAAAAGTAAATGTTAAAGTTGGGAAAATAATAGATGCTTGCCTTTAAAATCCTAATTCTAGAAACTCTGGAAATGCATCTTTGTAGAAGCCATGCTAAAGTGTTTTACTATCTATCCTGCTTTGCCCACTACACACATATTACTGATTTTAGCACAGCAACCCAGAATAAAACTTGTCAACAAGAACTGAATGGACAAGCACACATGTCTAACAAAAGGACGTTACCTAAATTGGAATTGGAATTTAGATTGTGAATGGGTGGATTATCTCCAAACAACTTAATCACAGAGTGTTTGCTAATACTATGTAATGATCATTGTTTAATTGATTCATGGCCTTGGTCTTTGTTGCTAAGCTAAGCAAAGCTGCAAATGGAGTGGCAGCAAAGCCCACATTGGCCTGGGTTTCATTCAGTTTTTCCTTTTCCATTTCTTTCATGCAGACAGACACATGGTTTAATTTTGTTATTTCTTATGATGACAAAATGCTACCTTTCTGTGCTGACCCTATCAAACTCAGTTTCCAGCATTCTGAATATGTCCAGAGTATGCATTTTGCTATCTAACCATAGGTTCACATTTAACATGATTGTAGCAAGTTGAAATTTCTCTGCATTGCAATATTAAATAAATCTTTTCCAGACACTGGTCCAATATTCATCACTTTTAGAATGGCAGGCAGTAAGGTTAGGAATGTCATTATTCTATGCTACCTGCTTTCTCAGTAGTTGAGGAGTTGGCCACTGTTCAGTCAATTTTCATTCGGTAATGTAAAGCATACACACTTTGAAGGGTGGATCTGAAATTTGGATCAAATCAGAGCTACCAATGAATACAATCATATCAAATTTACGTATCTGCCTCTCACCTGCTCTATTTATTGATTATGTCCCACCTCTATTATTATTTTTATAAATAACTCAAGGCGGCAAACATATCTATAGTCATTCTTATTTGAAGGAGTCTCTGTGTTTAAGGGACAAAAGGAACTTCTTGTTTCTTTTAGTCTTTTGGGCTTCCTTCTTTTTAAGTTATAATTTAGGCTCTTCTATCCATGTATTTCTTAATATATCTTGCTCTTAATTAAAATAGAAGAAAAGCTGTTAGAAGTCACTGATGGGTAAGGCTAAACCTATTGTCTATATAGATAACTATATTAAGAACAATTTTCTTTTAAATGGGACATTCTGTTACTTAATTACAGCACTCCAAGTATTTTTTTAATGTTTGCCTATGATCAGGAGCATATATTGTAATAAAGGTTGTTAAATTAAAATCTCCAACAAAACCCCAGAACAATTTGAATCAAGTCTAATGAGGATTCATTCAGAATCAAGCACTGCCTTAATTCTCGCAACATGTTTCATCTGAAGATTATATAGGATTATCCTTTCAGCAATGCTGTTACTCTGGGTCTGTGCAAAGTCTATTTCCTGCAGTTTTTCCTTCAGCTTTTCTTCCTTTTTTTTTTTTTTAAAGTGATCATCAAAAGGGAATATATATTAAGGACTGTATTAGAATTTTATGTTATTATGTCTATGGAGATTCTCAGTCATCCAGGTCATGGTTGTCCCAAAGGTGCTTTTTCAAAAGGCAACTGGACTTATTTTGTTTTTCCTTGAAGATGTTTCCCTTCTCATCCAAGAAGCTTTTTCAGTTCTGACTTCTTCAGTCAGAACTGAAGAAGCTTCTTGGATGAGAATCAAAACTGTCGTCAAGGAAAAACAAAGAAAGTCCAGTTGCCTCTGGAAAAAGCATCTTTGGGACATGTATGTTATTAGCTTTTATTTTTAAAACAAAACTGAGCCTTTCTGCATCTGTGCTACCTATACATGAATGTTGAATCCAAAATTACTTAGATGCTCCAACAATACTCTCTGGTCTTACATCATTTTCTTTTCAACTTTTTTATCTTTTTCATCTCATGGGTGTATACATATATACAGTATTGTGCTTTCGAGTCAGTCTTGACCTCTGGACAAGTCCTTGCAGCTTTCTTGGCACGACTTTGGAAGTGGCTTGCCATTTCCTTATTCCTAGGGCTAAGAGAGTGACTGGCCCAGAGTTGCCCAGCTGGCTTTGTGCTAAGGTGAGACCAAAAGCTCTTGGTCTCCTGATTTCTAGCCTAAAGCTTTCTGGAGTGCCTGATCATTACACGAAACTGGCTCTTACCTCATGAGCCACTCCGTATTCTGGAATGTAGGCGGTTGCTTCTGGCCATAATCCAAATAGAATAACTCCACAGAATGGTAATATGCAGAATATTTATTGATCAGGAATTCTAAGCATTAACTCACAGTTATTGTAGATACATCTGTCACATGTTTCATATTCTGTCCATTCACGCAGGTAAAAAGAGAATAATTTTCCTCCATCTTCATGAATCTCACATGCTGCTCTGGTTGAACTTAGACAAAGAACTTTTACAGCCTTGGCATGTAGCCAGGAAATCCAGTAATAAAGGGCAGAAGTCCCTCCCATTGACCAGTTAGAACACAGATATAACCAGGTAACATAAACTACATTACCCAGAAGGCTATTCCTTAAGGGAACAGCATTTTAACCCTTAAAATGCTACTTGCTCTACACACAGTTCTTAATTCCTAAGCTAGCTATATATTGGACCAGCACACTCCCCACCTGGAAATATACAATTTCCACTATTAACTAACTATCAACTAGAATAAGCAAAAAACATAGCATCAAAACAATGCAATTTCCACTACTAATTAACTATTAACTAGAATAAGCAAAAAAAAATAGCATCAAAACAATGCAATCATGAGGTAAATACAAAACATGCAGAACTCGTGGTTCAATCTTCAAGTTCGGTCTTCCTCAGCAGCAGTACCAAGTCGGTGATTGGTCTGGTGTAAAGCCTTTTAACGAGAGTCTGTGAGTCATGACCTGACTCTTGTGGCTTCGCGATCTGGACTTCAACTTGGTGAACTAGTCCATCAGAACTGGGTAGAACTTGGTGCACAAGTCCCACGGGCCAAGAGTTCCAATGTGCGTCCTTGTCTCTCAGCAAGACAAGGTCTCCTTCTTCTAGGTTAGGCTCTTTGGTCTTCCATTTGCAGCGATCCTGAAGGGTAGACAAGTATTCTTGCTTCCAGCACTTCCAGAAGGTGTTGGCGAGCAGTTGAACTTGTCTCCATTGTTGTTTGAACATATCTTTGGGAACAAAGTTCCCTAATGGTGCTGGCCAGTCGCCTGTCTTCTGGGTTAACAAGGCGGCCAGGGTGAGGATAGTTGGATTTTCAGGATCCGAGGAAACTGGAACCAAAGGTCGAGCGTTGATGATAGCTACCACTTCCGCCATAAGGGTGGTGAGGATCTCATGCGTCAGCGTGGGTATCTTTGTCAATATAGAGTCCAGAATTTTGCGGGCTACGCCAATCATGCGCTCCCACGCTCTTCCCATGTGGGATGCATGGGAAGGATTGAATGTCCATACACAATTTTGGGCCTTTAGGTATTTGTCAATTACTGGGTCATGGCGAATGCCTTCATTAATCTGTAGTTCTTTGCAGGTTCCTACAAGGTTAGTTCCTTGGATGCTAAGACATGTGAATAGGACGATCACTGCTATGCCCAATACGAGGGGTCTCCGTTTGGAGGAGCGTTCGAAGCGGGCTGGTTCTAGGAAATGTTTAGAGGGTGGTTCTCTGTCTCCTTGACCATTGTCGACAAGCAGATGGTCTGGACGGTCGTTTTCTCATTCTGTCTGAGCGATTTGCTGGGAACCTGAGGTCGAACGTCATCATCTTGATCTGGGTCTAGACGCGCATAGTGTTCTGATCTCTGTGACATCAGGCTGTCTGGACGAGCCAATAACTCAGGACCATTTAGCCAGATCGATTCTGACAACTATGATGCAAGGATGGACCACTTAGCTTGGTCCTCATGGTTCTGATCTGTTGGCACATACTGCCATTGCTCAGGACTTGAAGATGTTTTAATCCTTTCTACTCTATTGCTTACATAGATGTAGAAGTGTCTGCTTTGGTTGTAGATGTAGCCCCACACCAACTTGCTGTCGGTATAGAAGGTGGTGGATTGCAGCTCAAGGTCTATCATTTTCGTTGTTAGGTTGGTGAGTTTTACGGCCAATACGGCACCACAGAGTTCCAACCTTGGTACGGTGTGGTCTTGTTGTGGTGCTAGTTTCGCCTTTCCAATGACAAAACTGACGTAAATGTGGCTCTCCCCACCATAGACTCTGATGTATCCTATGGCTGCTATCACCTTCATTGACGCATCTGAGAAGACATGCAATTCTTTCTTTTGTGCGGCGGCGGGTGAGATGGATACATACGTGCATTGCATGCAGATGCTTTGGAGACAAATTAGGGATGTACACCATGTCTCCCAGTCTTGCTTCTTTTCTAGCAGACACGGCTCATCCCAGTCTGTGATGCTCTGGGAGAGTGCGCATAGCTGCAGAAATTCTTTGTCCTCTATCGACAAGGCTAAGTCATTGTGATTTTTGCTGGTCTGGAACACTGTCGCTCCCAAAACGGGTTTGGTTGTCAAAAGCGTGAAGTGTTCTTGGCATGATTTCAGGTGGGATGCTCTCCCGTTACTAAGAATGGAGGTCGCTGAGACATTCGCTGTTAGGTGCGACAAGTGAGGTATGGTTCTTGCTACCTCTGGTGTTGGAATTTGACTGCGATCATCTGGTAAGGAGTCCCATTCTAGCAATGGTGGCAATAGGAACCGTGAACTCCCATCTAACGACTCTATGTGGAGTCCGGTGACTTTCCTCCCCGCCGTGCTCTGGGGGACAGTGCATGTTGATATTGTGAAAGGTGTTTCTTCACTTGGGAGTTCACTTGGAAATGGTGAGTCGCTACATACTGACATGCAGTTGACACTCGCGGTCGCCTCTGGGTGCACTTTGGAGCCATGCTCAGGCTCCTTGGTTGAAGGAGGAGTAGAAGTTGCTTGTTGTAGCTGCTCAGAGTCTGGATGCAGGGCTCCCGGGTGTTTGTCGCTTTTGCTTGGGTGACACTTCCCCTTAGCTATGCAAGCTTTGGCCACGTGTTCTGTAGACTCAAAGCATTTGAAGCAGACCTTGTACTCCCCTATATCCAACCTTCTTCTCCAGGATGTTGGAGGATCCATTGGTGCTGTGCAGGAGTTGCCGTCAGGCTAGGTTGGTGTGGTGCTGAGGTCGTCAGGAGCACGACTGGTTTCTAGTTGATCCTCATAGGCATTGCTCCCAAGAGCAGGGGAATTTGCCAAAGACGGCAGGCAGTTTTTTCAGGGTACTTCTTGGTGTGGGTAATTTCCTGTGGCGCAGACAAGGGGTCTTGAAGGTCTGGCTGGAATTCCTTTGCCTTTGCATTGAGCTTAGGAATCACGGCTCCTTGTGTGCCCTCCTGCTTAGGGATTTTCGTTGTGGCAGATGGACCGAAGGGGGGGGGTCTCGTGATCCAGATGGTGCAATATTGACTCTCTGGCTAGTTTGCACATCTGGTGGTTGAGATTCTCCTTCTTGTCCACTTGGTTTTGGGGGATTTGTGGTCAACCACGGCGCTCCTGCCTGCTCATTCTGGTCATCCACATAGGCCTTGATGTGGCTATACGGGCTTTCTCTTCCTAGCCCTTCCAAATTGTGTGCAAAGGTGGCACCTCCAGCCTCTTCCTGGAAGGCTGCAGCTCTTGCTGTTATTTCTGCTGCCTCCCATTCGTGCTGTAGAAATGCAAGCCTGGCCTGAGTTTTGGCCATTTCTTCTTTGTGCAGTCGTTCTGCTTCTGCTGCATGTAGAGCTACTTTGGCCTCCAGTTTGGCCATTTCTTCCTTTTGCAGCTGTTCTGCTTCTGCTGCACGTAGAGCTGCGTTGGCCATTTCTTCCTTTTCCAGTTCCTCTGCTTTTGCCACACGTAAGGCTGCTATTGCCTCCGCAGCATCGATTCGTGCTTGTGCAGCTTGAGCGGCCAGGCTTTCTGCCCAGGAGATTCGGGACGAATGGCTATGCCAAGAAGATGCTTTGGAGTGACAGGAGGCGCCTGAGACATGAGAGTTATGACGGAAGGACGAGGCTGCCATGGCTAGGGAAGACACAGAAGTTTTCCTAGACAATTTGAATGGGTTCAGTGAATTTCGCTCTTTGACCACCAGGGTGCGCTGTATGCATGGGTAAAGACTTCAGTGAAATTCAATCTTTAACTACCAGGGTGCGCTGTTTGCGTGGGTAAAGACTTCAGTGAAATTCACTCTTTAACCACCAGGGTGCGCTGTCTGCGTGGGTAAAGACTTCAGTGAAATTCACTCTTTGACCACCAGGGTGCGCTGTCTGTGTGGGTAAAGACTTCAGTGAAATTCACTCTTTGACCACCAGGGTGCGCTGTCTGCGTGGGTAAAGACTTCAGTGAAATTCACTCTTTGACCACCAGGGTGCGCTGTATGCAGGTAGCATAAATGCAAGCCTGTTATTTGCAGATCAGCCACCAGGGAGTGCTGTGCCTAGACTTCACTTGGAAACAATAGGTCTGCTAATTCTTCTCTCATCAGGGCCATGAGGCTGAAAGCTTGTGCTGGAATTTCTAAGGATTTGCTTTTCTGAGGTTGAAATTCCAGCTTGGGCTGTGAAAAGCCTGCAGTCCTAATGAAGGTTTAGCGGCTTTGTTTCTCCTTAAGTTAGTCAAGGGGGGGCAACTGGGTGCGTTGTACACAAACAGATTGAATCACTAGGGTGCTTGTATACAGACAGCTTGAATTCAGGCTTTGTTTGAAGGTTGGCCACCAGAGGGCGCTGCTGCACCTAAACTACGCTTAGAATAGACTTTTTGCTGTTTGATCCCTTTTAATGAGCTACAAATCTTCTGGGCGTCTGTTTATGGACCTCTAAAGGGTTGTGTTCCTGAATTGAGGTCCAACCTAAAACGTAGAAGATTGTTCTATAAAAAGGGTTCCTTAGCTATTTTTTCTTCCAAGCAGTAGATCAGGGATCACTAAAATGGCTGGCCTTTGCTAAACACAAGCTTGAATCATTTGTTTCTCTCTGCCTGCATTCCAATGGGGGAAATTGCTGCATAAGGTATCACTTTTCACCCACCAATTAACCCGTTTTCTTGGCAACTAATTGCTTTGATTTACAAGCAGGCTGCTGGCTACACAGACATAATTCTTTCACTTTGAAACGCTGAGCTAGGCAGTTAGCTCTCTTCACTTTGAGTGCAACCACTTCGTTTCTATTGGAAAAGCAATTCTTTTCTGTTTAGCCAGGCAGAGAAAATTCAAAACACACTCATCTCCTTTCTAAATTGACTCTTTACAATAGGCAGGCAGAAGCAGGCATGCAGGCAGAGATCAAAGGTAGATAGATGCAAGAGAATATTTCAATCCTTTTTTCCTTTAGGCAGGTAGACGAAGATAGATTCTTTTTAAGTTAAACAAAGAGAGAAACACACAATATCCTTTTACTGAGCATGGAAGGGAAGCAATATTCTCTCTTTACTAAGGCAGGCAGATGAAACTGGCAAGCAGGAATGCTGGTTCTTTTCTTGGAAGAGAAATTATACTCTCGGCTTCCGGTTCTAGATCGTGGCACACGCAGTCGCATGGAGAGACCCGTCTCTCCCACCGGCTGTTTTCCCTCCGCCGGTAGACCCTTAATCGGGTCGAAAGTTGCCCCGGAGAGGCGACCACCATTGAGGAGGCCCTCGTTTGACTGGGGAAGGGCGGCAGCTCCTTCCTCAGTCCGAGCTAGCTCCTTAGGGCCGTCGGAGAAAAGATCGGCCAGTAAAATGGACGATCACTTTGCTGCACCAGCCGAAAGCCAGAAGAACAACTAAGCATAAAGAACCCCCGTGGAGAATCCGGGTGAGTCCTTTCCTCCCTCTTCTTTCCCTAATTACTCTCCTGTAAAAAGCTTTTGTATTTGAATTACTTCCCTGCTGTGAGGGAGCAGCGTTTGGGCACTTGGGAAAAACAGCTTTGGGAATTGAAAAAAAAAAAAACCAGTTAATTTTTTATTGACTATTCAATTTCTGGAATACTGAGGGGGCCTGAAAATATTTCTATTCTTGATTATTACTATCATAACTACGCGTCTACTATTTTGGAGAGGCCTTTCTTCATTTTTTAACGTGAAAAACAAAAAATCTATTAACTTGAAAAGAAAGAAAGACCTTATAGCCTGCTGAGGACATCTTGTGACGAAAAGTGTTACTGCAACTGTATATTTTTTTCATTGCTGGAGGATGGCTCTAACCTTCAAAAGATGATAAGAGTAAGATAACTGAAACAGCTGTGTGGTGATTTGGTCTATTGAGAATTGGAGGTGAATATTTGTTGACTTCTACGAAATAGAGCCTTCACTAAAAGATTAAAAGATCTTTTCACCACCAACATGGAACTTAACACACAGCTGGACTATGAGCTTATACTGGAAAAAATCTTGGAAGCCACGGAGGATATGAACTCTTACTTCCAAACTTTGACGGATCAAGTTATAGGCCGAAAAACAGTGGAGAAGGAGCAGATTGGCGCTAAAGAGACTAGTGAGCAATATGCACAACCTAAAGAGGAACCATGTCTACAACTCAACTATGAAACTACACCGAGACAAATTGTGGAAACTAAGGAACAAATTAACTTTATACAACCCCAAATGCAATCTATGGAGAAGCTTGATGATCAAAGAATAACTTTAACTGAAATGCCTGAAGCATCAACATCAACAGAGACTGACACTCAGATACAAGTTATTGAAAATTGTGACAATGTGGATAAACAACTAGTAACTATAACATGGAATAAAACGGCTTCTATTATCCAAAGGCTACTAGAAGAAAGGAAAGAGAACTTTGACCAATTTGAAGCGTTGAGGAATACTGACTTTTTAATATTGTGGTTTGATGATGCAGGAATTTTATTATGGAAACCGGTATGGCACAGAAAGAAACCTAGAGTTAGATTTAAAAATGTATTTTAAAGTTTCATTTAATGGGTTTAAAAAGGCTTTTGAGTTTTTGACTGATTCAATAACTAACGGAGTACGTGAATTTTGTAAGAGGATATCCTTTGTAATAATACTTTGTCTTAGATATGATAATTACTGGAGAGGTAAACTTTATCTACTGGGTTAAAAAGATTTTTTATAGCCATAGATGAATTGATAGAATATATATTTAAATCAGATAGAAACCTATTTGTTGGTTTGATACTTTTATTTTAAATAAGATAATTATTTTGTAATAGAAGAAAAATAAGAGGGATTGGTGACAAGAGAAGAAATGGTATTAATGAAGAAAGCATAAGAATGTTACTGCGGGAATAATATACTCATTTTAGATATAATCATTATGTTAAAAAGGGACACCCGAAGTGTTAATAATATGTCTATTTAAGGCTAATTGGAATATGGTAACTGTAAATTAGTAAAGCCTAAAAACAGGACTTGGATTTTTATAATTGAAATGTGATTGATATTTAATAGGATTGTTTGAAGTTTATTTAGAAATGTATTAATTTGAATATGTAAGACTATATGAGGGAATTAGAGAGGGAATTTTCAATGAATTAATTTGAGCTATATATCTGTGATTGTTCCTTTGGATGTTTGATATACCCACCTCCACGGTGTTTCCTAAGCACCTTGATGTAACCCTTTTATCCCCAGAAAAATCCAAGAAAATATATTAAGAAAGAAGAAGAAGAAGAAATTATACTCTCTTTTTACTATTCTGGAATATAGGCGGTTGCTTCTGGCCATAATCCAGATAGAATAACTCCACAGAATGGTAATATGCAGAATATTTATTGATCAGGAATTCTAAGCATTAACTCACAGTTATTGTAGATACATCTGTCACATGTTTCATATTCTGTCCATTCACGCAGGTAAAAAGAGAATAATTTTCCTCCATCTTCATGAATCTCACATGCTGCTCTGGTTGAACTTAGACAAAGAACTTTTACAGCCTTGGCATGTAGCCAGGAAATCCAGTAATAAAGGGCAGAAGTCCCTCCCATTGACCAGTTAGAACACAGATATAACCAGGTAACATAAACTACATTACCCAGAAGGCTATTCCTTAAGGGAACAGCATTTTAACCCTTAAAATGCTACTTGCTCTACACACAGTTCTTAATTCCTAAGCTAGCTATATACTGGATCAGCACACTCCGAAATACATCATCATGAGCGATAGATGTGAGAAACCTAAGAACTGAATGAGCACAGCGAGTGCCAACTCAACCATAGATAAATGGAGAAAACTACTTGTCTAAATTTTTCTGAACAGGCCAAAGTGTACTGCATTTGGTAATACAGTAAATGAAACTTTCTACAAGGGCCCAGGGATGCAGAGAGGAACAGAGGTTGAAATAGGGCATGTCTTTCCAGTATTACTTTCATTGGAGCATCTCTGTTCAACCCTTTAATTAGATTAGTATTAATTCAGCAAGTTTACAGTTCCAGCATGCCGAAATATTATTTTCAAAATAAAATAAAGTAACATTGTCAGCGACAGAACATCTTGAAAGGCCACTCAAATATTCTCAATTTGGTTCCTTTTGGCTATCAGCAATTCTGTGTATGCTCCATTCCTGCCAATGTGCAGCTTTGTTTAGCAGTGTTTGTCAGAAATGCACACACTTGCTTTCTCTCTATTTTTTCTTCTTCTTCGCTATAATGAGAGTTTATTCAGAGAAGCCCTTGGAAGCCCATGCTGTTTAATTGCCTGATGTCAACAGAGGATGAAAACAGCCTTAGAAGCAGGCCATGCTGGGTGGGACTGTAAACAGAAAGATAAAGATGAGAAGTAATAAGAGAATAAATCCAGGAGGGAAGACCTTTTGGGCTTTTATTTATTTATTGATTGATTGATTTGGTCCTCCTTCCTCAGCTTACTTGGCACAAACAAATTTACTGTTATACAGGATGCATTTACATTCCTGTTTTGTTCTTAAGAACAACAGTGTTTTCAAATTGGTTTCTAATGAATGGCTTTTTTCCCTCTTTCGTTCCTTTAAATTCAGTGCTGAAAACAGCAAAATGAGAACTGCATTATTGAATATAAACAATTGCACTGCAGTGAAGTTCTGCATTTTGCCGGCCACAGAGAGTATGTTGGATACAAACAAGGTGGAGGGAAATGACTCATGCTGCAGGAACTTGCTTGGATGAACAGGAAAAATGCCAGTTTATCAGCACACAAAAGATTGTATCTGTTCAAAATAACCCTTTAAGGAAGACTTTATAGGACAATGCATGTGAGCAGTGCTCTGATAAGGACCAACAGACTCCTTTAGCACAGATGCTAACATCATAATCCAGTGCAAGGCAGTGATTGTGCAGAAGCATATTTGCCATTTGCAATGTTCATATCTATTTCTTTTTTATATTTACATTCATCAGCTGCAAACTTGAAATCTGTTTGTATAAAACATTATCCAATGGTTACTCAAGTGTATTGATTAAAACAAATATTAAAATGAAAGACATTCACCAAATCATGCTCCATAGCATGTGCAATTGGCATGATTAATGCATCATCTAATATACAGCCTGCTTTGTATATTTAATATTTGCATGAAGAAGCACAGCATGCTGAAAAAAACTATGAACCCTTCTACTAAGGTTGCTCTGCTTCTTTAAGTTTTACCGTCACCATCCATATGGTAGTGTGAATACCTAAACTGGGGATACCATGAATTTCTCATAGAAGTACCACACATTCTTTAACTTTGTGTCAATTTAGGTGTCCAAGCTAGATGGATAATTCAATATACTTAAATGTACATCTCTCTTCTCTCTCAGTCCTCTACCAATATGGGTTGTAGAGCAAGATCTTTAAAAACAATGGTCAATCATTGCTACATCCTTTGTCCAAGGGCTTAGCCAATTTCTGTCAAATCTCTCCCTTGCCCTCTTTCTCAATATGAAGATCCATAGGGAGAATACAAGCCAATAGAGACTGCTACATCTCCTCACTCTTGTCATGACTCAAAGAAGACAGATGACCATGCATAACTACAAGAAGGAACTGCAGGGGTTCTTGGAGCAATGTATACTTAAATCAAAACTTTCCCATGGCCAATGCTCACATTAATATGTGGATGGCAAGAGAGATGTAGAAGCAGCATATTAGGATCAAGGCTAAAATATATTTTTCACTAGCTCTTTCAACACATTTACCCCCCATCTCTTGAATAAAATAGGTTTATTCACAGCTGAATGTACGTTCCATCTATATGAATGCAACCAGCAATTTATAGAAGTTCTTTTCGCTTCCTTTCTGCTCTTTTTTGGTTCAACAGTATTAGATTCTTTTTTTTTTCAGCTGAGTTCTTTTGCAAGTTCGTTGAATACCAAAAAGGGGGAAAAAATTCTTCATATGCCTTTGTGGATTTCAGGTTGACATTCATCCAAAGTTGGAAAATTCGAGCTTTTTTTTTTCCAAACAATTAATCACAATTTTTAATTATCTTTTAATTAAAGCAGGCAGTATTACATCTCCAGGGGCTTTCATGCCAGCTTGCTCTCTTTGCAATATTAAATGGTGCCAGCTGAAGTTTGTTTAAAACCTTTTTTTTTATGGCTATATCTGTTCCAGCTCTTTGCAAATGGAGTTTAACTATTTTCAGAATTAGGCCATTGTCTTGGATGAAATCTTGTATTTTCAAGAAGACAGATGCATGCTCTGAATGAAAAAGCATTTAATACTTTTGCCTGCTTTTATATAATGCCCCGGCACATAGATTTGATAAATCTGTTCACTCTTGATCTCAGTATGAATTAGTATGATTCCTAGAGCTGACTACTGAACATATTTAAGTTGGTATTTACAATGTATGTGAGCTACCATGCATATCATAGTTATTTTTTCCCAGATGATCAATAATTTCAATAAATAATTATTGGATAAGTTTTAGATACATCTGAGAAAAGTGAAAAATAGTGCTAGGTATCACAGATCTAAGAAATGAGTCCTGTTCAACTATGGGTGTCAGTCCATTGAGAAAAATATAATGACAAGAATTTGTGTTACTCAAGGCCCAATTCATTTTGGCTTTGGATGGGGGAAAGAGAGTTTTGGCAATATTACCAAGAAATATGTCCCACTGAAAATATTAGTACATTTAATGTTTATATATACTGCACTGTCTTAAATCTTAAAATATGCAACACTACTATCACATGAATGAGAAGATATGTGAACCAGGAATTTGTAGGTATAATTAGACATACATTTAGCTCCTTAGCCACATATCCTTAAAGAAGAAAGAAGCACCAGAAGTCTCAAGGAGATTTATGCCAACCTTCATACATGCAAGTGCTGTGGTCATGTTTATGCTAACAAAGTTTAACATATTGTGGGATGCAGTCACTAGGTATTTATCTGATTTGCTAAGGATGTACATAAAGGCAGGCAGCAGGAGAACATTAATTATATGTCCTCATATAAATCAAAATCCTTTATTACAATCAATGACTGGATGTTCACATGTTTTACACACACACACACACACACACACACATCCCATTGCCCTTACTCCTGGTGATTATGTTTTGTAAACTCCCCCCATTTCTTCTGGATAAGAAGCTCTTGAAACCATACCATTCAAGAAAGCATGTTGGTTCTAGAGAAGAATCTCTAACAGCAGTTCTCACTATTTTAAAAGTTGTTTGCTTTTCTCTAACACAATCTATGAATACTCAAGAAAGTACAGTATCTGGACAATATAGGCATGAATCTAGAAGGAAATAAATTTCCAGCCAGCATGATCTGCAGTGTAATTTTACTTTTTTCCATCTCTAGTCAAATTTCAAGTCTCTTATGAAGTGCCTGCATACAGATGAAACAAAACAAGAAAAAAGTGAAGGAAATGATTGGTCCACTAGTGGGTGAAAGTGGCAAAAAGGTGACAAGCAACAGGGAGAAAGCAGAACTATTTAACTCATTTTTTGCATCTGTCTTTACACAAAGGGAAAAAACAGACCAACCTACCAAAAATAGTGCCATAAAAAACAGAATAGAAATGCAAGTTAAGATAGGCAAGAAAACGGTAAGTGAGCACCTGTCCAGCCTAGACGAGTTCAAATCACCAGGACCAAATGGATTACACCCCAGGGTTCTCAAGGAACTGGCAGATGTGATCTCAGAACCATTGAACTATATTTTCAAAGATCCTGGAGCACTGGGGAATTACCGGAGGACTGGAAAAGAGCTGATGTAGTTCCCATCTTCAAAAAAGGGAAAAAATGGACCCAGGAAATTACAGACCTATCAGCCTGACCTCAATACCTGGGAAGATTCTGGAAAAGTAATCAAACAACGAATCAGCGAACACCTAGAGGCAAACAAAATCACTACTAAAAGCCAACATGGGTTTGTCAAAAACAGATCATGCCAGACAAACCTTATTGCATTCTTTGACCAAGTGACAAAATTAGTGGATCAGGAATGCTGTGGATATAATTTACTTGGACTTCAGTAAGGCATTTGATAAAGTAGATCACAACCTACTACTTGATAAAATAGAAAAATGTGGGTTAGACAGCATCACCACCAGATGGATTCGTAGCTGGCTGACCGGCCGTACTCAGCGTGTGGTCCTCAATGGAACCGCATCTACATGGAGGGAAGTGTGCAGTGGGGTGCCCCAGGGCTCTGTTCTGGGGCCAGTGCTCTTCAACATCTTCATCAACGATTTGGACGAGGGGATAGATGGGGAACTCATCAAATTTGCGGATGACACCAGCTGGCAGGAATAGCCAACACTCCAGAAGACAGGCTTAAGATACAGGAGGACTGGACAGACTTGAACATTGGGCGCTATCTAACAAAATGAAATTCAATGTGAAAAAAGTAAGGTTCTACATTTAGGCAAGAAAAACCAAATGTACAGGTATAGTATAGGGGTACCTTGCTCAATAGTAGTAACTGTGAGAGGGATCTCGGAGTCCTAGTGGACAATCACTTAAATATGAGCCAGCAGTGTGCTGCAGCTGCCAAAAAAGCCAACACAGTGCTGGGCTGCATTAACAGAGGGATAGAATCAAGATCACGTGAAGTATTAATACCACTTTACAATGCCTTGGTAAGGCCACACTTGGAATACTGCATCCAGTTTTGGCACCACGATGTAAAAAAGATGTTGAGACTCTAGAAAGAGTGCAGAGAAGGGCAACAAAGATGATTAGGGACTGGAGGCTAAAGCATATCAAGAACGTTTGCTGGAATTGGGTATGTCTAGTTTAATGAAAAGAAGGACTAGGGGTGACATGATAGCAGTATTCCAATATCTCAGGGGCTGCCACAAAGAAGAGGGAGTCAAGCTATTCTCCAAGGCGCCTGAGGGCAGGACAAGAAGTATGGATGGAAACTAGTCAAGGAAGAAGCAACCTGGAACTGAGGAGAAACTTCCTGACAGTTAGAACAATTAACCAGTGGAACAACCTGCCTCCAGAAGTGGTGAATGCTCCAACACTGGAAGTTTTTAAGAAGAGACTGGACAGCCATTTGTCTGAAATGGTATAGGGTTTCCTGCCTGAGCAGGGGGTTGGACTCGATGACCTCCAAGGTCCCTTCCAACTTTATTATTATTATTATTATTAGATCCCTGAATCCTATATTACATGAGTGATGATAAATAAGTCAAACAACCTTTCCATAATTAACTGGAAATATGTGGGTAAGAAGAAAGCTCATATATTCTCTCTTTCTCCCAGCCCACCCTACAAAAACCTCCACAAAGTAATAGAACTGTAGACTTGGAAGGGCTCAGAAAGGTCATCTAATCTAACCACTGTTCTCAGGGAAACCAAATAAAACATCCTCAAGACTTATCTGTCCGGCTTCTTTTTAAAAGCCTTCAGGAGTGGAAAATTGATAATCCCCATTGACAGATTTCTTCACTGTTGTACAGGAGTTACTGTCTGACATGTCAATATTCTTTTGGAAATGTGGTGCCCAGAATCCAACACTTATTTTAAAGGTAGACATCCTGTTAAATAGCTACAGACATATTGTTTTCTTGAGGTTTGATGGAACAGCCGTGTGGAGGCTTTTCCTTCTGGTAAACAATAGCTTGGTTCATTTGCCTAACGCAGTGATGGCGAACCTTTTAAAGACTGAGTGCCCAAACTGCAACCCAAAACCCACTTATGCATTGTTGAGTGCCGGGTGGGTGTGGCCCATTGGGTGGGTATGGCCCATTGGGTGGGCGTGGCCCATTGGGTGGCCGTGGCTGCGGTGGTAACGGCAGACTGGGTGGGACTAAAAAGTTCAATCAATCATTTCCAACTTTGCAAGTTCTTTTTTTTTCCCGCGAGAAGTTGAAATTGACTGATTGAACCTTTTTTTTTTTTGCACACGGCGGCAGAGGCCTAAAGCGAAAAGGTTTTATGAAACCCAGCTTGAAGGCCTAGGACTGGGGCAACGGCGTGCGTGCCCACAGAGAGGGCTCTGAGTGCCGCCTCCGGCACCCGTGCCATAGGTTCGCCACCACTGGCCTAACGCAACTTTTTTAGCCCACTGATGCTTTCTATGTGAAATGTAGTTGATTTTGTGTTGCAGCAACTCTGGCTAATCTAAACAAGTTCTTGAATCCGTGTGAGAATTGAATAATTGCTGTCATTGCTCTGAGACTTTGGGATTAAAAAAGAGGGGGGAAAATACTCTCCTCTTTCTCAACCCCATTTCCCCTTACAAATATGAAAAGTCTGAATACTATAATATGCTTCCTGCAGATCTTTGGCAAGTAGCATATAAAAAAAAATGTTCCATTATCTCTATGAGGTATGCTGTCTTATGAACTGATTTGAAATTGCTTTAAGCTATTTGTATAACAGTTGGATTTCTCTTTTTCCCCTCACTATTCTTTTCATAAGACGCAATTAATTTTGACACAAAGTACCTGGCAATGCATACATAAAATAAGGCTCATTTGATTCATTCCAATAAAAGTAACCAATTGGAAATGTTGACAGGTTAATCAAGCAAAGGAGCTGTCTTGTGTAGTCATTAAAGTGTCAGACTAAGACTGGGAAGGCCAAAATTCAAACCTCAGTCATGAAAATGTCATGGGATTGTGCTTATATAAAATGGAGAAAGAAACCCATATATTAATTTCATTGTGTGTTCATCTTTCACAAAACACAAATGTGGACACTTCATTCAAGACCACAAAATTTGCCCCAAGTTATCAGTCATAATATCTGCCAGCTATATCTATCCTCTAAGTGACAATCTCTCAACAATTACAAGTAATCCTTGACTTACGACCACAAAGGAGCCCAAAGATTTCTGTTGCTAAGCAAGGCAATTTTCAAGTGACTTTTGCCCCATTTTATG
This sequence comes from Azemiops feae, assembly GCA_023970755.1. Lineage (NCBI taxonomy): Eukaryota > Metazoa > Chordata > Lepidosauria > Squamata > Viperidae > Azemiops > Azemiops feae. The sequence continues at coordinate 673,488 of JALGBA010004003.1, read as the reverse complement.
ACTTTTTTTGCCACAGTTGTTAAGAGAATTACTGCAGTTATTAAGTGAACCATGTGGTCGTTAAGTGAATTCAAGTTAAGCTTCCCCTATTGACTTTGCTTGTCAAAAGCCGGCTGGGAAAGTTACAAATGGTGATCACATGACCTCAGGATAATGCAACTGTCATAAATACATGCCAGTTGGCAAACACCCAAATTTTGATCACATGACTATGCAGATGCTGCAACAGTCGTAAGTGTGAAAAACAGTCATGTCGCTTTTTTCAGTGTCATTGTATCTTCAAATGGGCACTAAATGAATGGTCGTAAGTTGAGAATCCAAAGTGTTTTGGATCAGTGGTTTGTTATTTTTGGGTCCTCAGGCATGTCCACAGGCATGAAAAAAAACAGTCAAGATGCAGCTATAATGAAGTGATTGATATTCCATCTTTTTAATGAGTGATCCAGGTAGAGCTTTGATCACACTATTATGGCTGCATTCTAGACGTTTTGACTACGTCCTGCAAGCACTCCTGGAATTATATTTGTTTGCAATTGCACGCTTTCAAACCGCTAGGTTGGCAGGAGCTGGGGCAAGGACAGGAGTTCACCCCGTCACATGGAGCTTGGGTCTTGAACCTGGGCTGCCAGTTTCTTTCCAACTGACAAGTCCAATATCTTAACCGCTGAGCCACCACTCTGCTGTGGTGCTGTGGAATTTGCAGTAAATACTAGAGGCTGTTATGTTCTTTTTTAGTTTTGGTCTGCTAACTTTGCTCAGAGTTTGGTTATTCAATTTCAGATTCTCCCTATCCTCACCTACCCAAGAATATTAGATAGATAGATAGATAGATAGATAGATAGATAGATAGATAGATAGATAGATAGATAGATAGATAGATAGATAGATAGATAGATAGATAGATAGATAGATAGATAGATAGATAGATAGATAGATAGATAGATAGAGAGAGAGAGAGAGAGAGAGAGAGAGAGAGAGAGAGAGAGAGAGAGAGAGATATCACTTGGATAGCCCACGTTAGAGTTGTATATGTGATTATCATCAGCCCACTGATGACACTTGATTCCAGCCTGACAGATGATCTTGCCCAGTGGTTTCATATAGATATGAAATAGGAATGACATTGGAAATAACAGATTTCAAACATCAGAGAAAGAACATTAGTGCTCCACTGTAAAAGAATCTGTTAGGCTAAGGCAAAAAGATGTTCACCTGTCTATATACTGTGATGCTCTTTTCTGCAAAGAAAAAAAAAAAAACCCAGATACATGCTGTATCAATTCAGACATCTAGAGGTCTTGGGGAAGCAGCTCATAACTCTTTCTCCCAGCCTTTCTTAATGTAGCATCGTGTGGTTGAGTTTCAGCCTCCATACATATTGCATGAGAATATGGACCCTTAACTACTTAGAGTTATGGGCAGCTAATAAATGTTACAAATAAAATAAATAAAATAATATATATCTGGAGAGCTTTGTATTCAATAAGGATGGCTTTGGGGTGGGGTGGGGTGGGGTGTACAAGGGATGTCATGACACAAACCATGTCTTGGGTACTTGAATCCAATGTATGAGACTATTGTGATGGGGATGTCTTCATTTTTTGTTATCTTGGTTTGTAGCAGGTACTTCTGACTCTGTCTAAGAAACGATGCCTACCCCAAAGGATATGAGGTGACAAAATGTATAAGTGAAGAGTTAGGACAAATAATGCCATTTTCTCATAAACTGTTATACTAATAATGTTATGTATTGATATTAACCGTTAATGTGTTTGGGTTTAAATATGTCTCCAACTGTTTTGGAGGGAAACTGATTGGTCGCTGCCTAGTGGCGGCATGTATAAATATCTTGCTGAAGGAGTGATGCCTATCAGAGTTGAAGTCACAGGGTTTTAGCTCAGGCATCAGGGCCCTGGCGGGACCACGTTCAGTTCTGTTATTCTTGCAATAAAGCATGTTGCATAAGATCGGTCTGGTCAATGCCTTCAAGAACCCACTATGCAACAGTGGCGACGAAGGTGGAATGGCGTCATGCCTTCGAACAAAGAGAGCAAAAGGCAGGGGAGTCGGTAGCTGAATTCGTGGCCGCACTCCAGCAAGCGTCACGCCATTTCAATTTTCCTGACCTGGAGGATCGCCTCAGGGACAGGCTCGTATGCGGGCTGATGAATAGAGATTTGCAACAGCGCCTATTTGCAATGGAAAAGCTGTCCTTCCAAGATGCCTTGAAAGAGATCATGGCAGACGAGGCTGCCAGTGGAGCAATGAAGGCTCTACAGCCTCAAAAGACAAACCTCAGCCAGGTGACCGTGCACCAAGAGTCCATTGAGCTGGAAGATGAGGTAGAGGACGATGAGATCGACCGGTTATAGAGGGAAACCGTTAGATGGCATCGTCCTACAGCACAAGCAACTAGTCCTCAAAGTTGCGCAAGCTGCAGGGGCCAACACAAAATGACTGAGTGCAGGTTTCACACAGCAGTGTGCCGTGCCTGTGGGAAGCATGGCCACATCGCCAAAGTCTGTAGAGGTCGCCAGAGAGATGCTCAGACTGCAGGTGCCCAGCAGAAAGGTAAATGGACCCCGGGGCAGAACAGGGTCGGATACTGTTCGGGAGGAGAAGTATCCTGTGGATGGGAGCCCAACGCCCTCTTAAAGAGAAGCTGAGACTTCTAGTCAAAATACAAGGGGTCCCTTGCTCCATGGAGCTTGACACAGGGTCATCTCTGTCCATCATTTCGTACAAGACTTTCAGTTATATCTGCAGACAGGGCAAGAAGCGAGTTCAACTCAAATCGTCAAGCCTTGTTCTGACAGATTTTCAAAATTGCCGCGTCGTGGTAAAAGGTGAAGCCACCGTGAGAGTCAGGTTCAAAGAGTTTGGGGGTCCCCTCAATGGTGTGGTCCTTAAAGGACAACGTACAAGTCTAATAGGATTAGACTAGTTCGAGGCCCTGGGCATCTGAGTAACTGGCATAAATCACACTCAGATGGCTGACCTGGCAGCAGTATGTCAACAGTTCACTGATGTATTCAGTCCTAACTTAGGACAATATAAAGGGGCACCCATATCCCTTCATCTTGATTCGGCTGTCACGCCAATCAGGATTAAACCGCGCAGAGTGCTGTTTGCGCTTAAACCAAAAATTGATGCAGAATTGGACAAATTAGTGCAACAGGGAGTGCTCCAACCAGTAGACAGTAGCCTGTGGGAGACTCCCATAGTGACCCCAGTGAAGTCAAATGGGGACGTCCGTATTTGTGCAGACTACAAGTGCACAATCAACAAGGCACTACAGCAACATGCTTACCCAGTGCCAGTGGTTAGTCACATCCTCGCATCACTTCAAGGAGGTTGCTTGTTCGCCAAACTCGACCTCGCACAAGCCTACCAACAGCTGCCAGTTGACGATGCCACAGCTGAGGCACAGAGAATCATCACTCACAGAGGGGCATTCAGAGTTCGTCGACTGCAGTTTGGGGTAAGTGTTGCCCCGGGATTGTTCCAAAGTGTTATGGAACGGACACTTAAAAATATACCAGGCGTCTGCCCCTATTTTGATGACGTCCTGATTGCAGGTGAATCTGCGGCAGTACTAGGAGATCACCTCAGAGCAGTATTTCAACGATTTCATGAAGCGGGGTTGAAGTTAAAGAAAGAAAAGTGTCAGATTGGAGTGGACTCTACTGAGTTCTTGGGATTTCGGATAGATTCCGCTGGAATCCACCCATCAGACGCTAAGCTAAAAGCTATCCAACAAGCCCCAAGACCTAAGTCCAAAGGGGAATTACAGGCATTCCTGGGACTTTTAAATTTTTATCACTCATTTCTTCCACACAAAGCAGCATTGGCCGAGCCACTCCATCATCTTTTAGACAAAAAAGCACCCTGGGTTTGGGCAAGCACCCACGACAAAGCATTCAGAGCAGTCAAATCACTGCTATCGTCTAACTCCGTGTTAGCACATTTTAATGAGAAACTGCCCATGATTTTAGCATGTGATGCATCACGGTATGGCATCGGAGCAGTTCTAAAATGGCAGATGGCCGTGAAGCTCCTATAGCTTATTACTCTAGAACATTATCTGCAGCAGAGAGAAACTATGCGCAGATAGACAAGGAAGCCCTCGCTATTGTAGCAGGAATTAAAAAATTCCATGACTTCCTATATGGGCAACCCTTCACCATTTTCACTGATCACAAGCCATTGCTCGGCCTCTTTACAGCATACAAACAGACCCCACAGATTCTATCACCAAGGATGCTGCGATGGTCAATTTTTATGGCTGCCTATTCATACAGGTTAGTCCACAAACCTGGCAAGGAAATGGGCCATGCTGATGCACTCAGCCGACTGCCTCTGCCTCAAACAGATCCAGACCCAGATCCAGCAGGTCTCATCCTGGCAATCCAGGATCTTCCTGAAACACCCCTACACGCGGGAGATGTAGCCGCTGAAACTGCCACTGACAAAACACTCAGTCGCGTTTTGAACTGGGTGTTGAGGGGGTGGCCAGAAAACAGGCCAAGTCCCGAGTTCCAGAGTTATGCCAGTAAAAAGGATGAGTTGTCAGCCCACAAGGGTTGCATATTGTGGGGAAGCACGGTGATTGTTCCACCCACAATGCGAGCCAGAGTATAAGAATCTCTGCATGAGGGGCATCCTGGCATTGTCAGAATGAAGGCACTTGCACGAAGCTACTTGTGGTGAACAGGTTTGGATAAAGACATTGAGGCTCAAGTAAGGAGCTGTAGGGTCTGCCAAGAAACCCGGCCAGAAATGCCTCAAGCTCCACTGCACCACTGGGAGACCACGCAAACTCCATGGTCTCGCGTGCATATCACGTGCATTTACAGGTCCATTTCAGGGACAGGTATTCCTCATTGTCGTGGACAGCTATTCAAAATGGCTTGAGGTAGTACCTGTCCAATCTATGACTACTGCCAGGACCATCCAGGAACTGCGCAGGCTTTTTGCTACACACAGCCTGCCGGACATCATTGTGTCAGACAATGGGGCACAATTCATGGCAGCAGAATTCCAGTCCTTCCTTAAAGCTAACATGATTAGGCACACCACTTCAGCCCCATTCCATCCAGCTTCCAATGGCCAAGCTGAACGGATGGTGAGATCCACTAAAGAGTGTCTTAAAAGACTAACGACTGGAGACTGGAATCATCGCCTGGCAGCACACAACACCGAGTACCGCTACAGGTCGCAGCCCAGCCGAGCTGAGATGGGGTCGTCGACTAACGACAAAGTTGGACCGTCTCCATCCTGACAAAGCAGCTGCAGAAACATCACAACCCAAGCCTCTGAGGAATTTACGTTTGGGTGAGCCTGTTTGGGCAAGAAACTATGGGCAGGGGGCACCTTGGGTGGTTGCTATTGTGACAAAGGTGTCAGGGCCACTATCCTACGAGGTGGCCCTGGATGACGGTCATGTGGTCTGACGCCACATTGACCAATTGCGGCAGCAGCTGGCAAGTCAGAGTCCTGGTGCAGAGGATGAGAGAACTATAGACTTGCATAGGGAAGTGGACATTCCCAAATCGTTCAGACCCACAGAGACTGTATGAGTTGACCCAGAATCAACGCAGAACAGCGAACCATGTTTGGCGGCAAGTGACGCAAGCGGAAACAGCGGTACAAGTTTACCCGGTTTGACCAAACGCTGCGGCAACCGTCTACCCAGTGCGGACAGACTTAGCGGCACAGGTCTACCGGGTATGGCTAAACGACAAGTTGATCGGGAGCCCCAAACAGTTTTGCGGTGCTCCGAAAGAACCCGTAATCCACCAGCATACTTAAATGATTATATACACAAAATGTACTGGGGGTTGACTTGTCCAGGGGAAAGGGGTGTTATGTATTGATATTGACCGTTAATGTTTAAATGTGTCTCCAACTGTTTTGGAGGGAAACTGAAGTTTATATTTGAGTGGCAAACCAGCTCTAAATCTGATTGGTTGCCGCCTAGTAGCGGCATGTATAAATATCTGTCAGTCTGTCAGTTTAGTTCAGTTCTGTTATTTTTGCAATAAAGCATGTTGCATTAGATCGGTCTGGTCAATGCCTTCAAGAACCCACTATGCAACAAATAACATATTGTCAAGAAATGGCACTTAGGCTGAACTGAGAAACTGTCTGGAATCTTGAAATACAACAATTCACCTTCTCAGACCTTACAACTTTCTTTATAAAATCCAGTACTGTGACTAAACATGTTTTTCAGTAAATGCTGCTTAAAAACATAACAGTGAATTTTTTGAGGACAATAAAGCTCTGTCTTAATAAAGATGATCTCTGAAGAAAAAAAAACATTCAGTTCACTGCTAAAGCCTGCTTCCTTTCTCTAGACCTCTGTTCAAATAGTATTTTAATAGGGATGGGTGAGGCTGTCAATTTGAGTTTGCTTTTCCTCATTGCAACTTAGTTTGCATAGCATAAAACAATGCACTATATTTCTCAGTATCTTTGTGATCTTACGTCAGAGTTACTTTTCTCATTCAAGAGCAACTTGGAATGAAAAGTTGACTAAGAACATTAATATATAAACACAGAGGAAAAGAAAAAAGTAAAAGAATATTCTTTAAGTTTGTCATTTGAATTGGCTTTTCATTGACACATGTAAAATGCAATTTTTCCCTGTGTGACATTCACTTAAGAATAAATACAGATTCCTTTGTACCAAGAGACATTTGACCATCATTCTTCATCCTAACTTTGAAGGATTCAGAGCTGTGGTTGCTATTTAACTTGAGCAAACATATATATCAAATGTTCAATATTTGTTTGGCTACTGTCAACCTCCGCGTCTGCAGCAGTTTAGCATTTTTCATGTATATAATGTAAGTGCTCAATTATAATGTACCCACTAGCTTTTTTCAGCCTATACTCAAGAGTATATTTTATACACAGAGGAGATAACATGCCCATTTAGGTGTCTGCCAATATTTCTCTGTTACCACTCACTTTGGGCTATATTTGTTCTCTGCGTGTTTGTGAGTTATAAATAGCTAGCAACTGCATACTCACTGTCTGCTTACGTTGAGCAAGCTGTAACATTAATTCCCTCAAACAAGACCATCTCAGGTTGTAGTTCACTATAGAATATTATAAATTATCAGAACATTTGTAATGTTCTTTGTTTCTGCATTTAGCCAATATCATTTCAGACATTCTGGATCTCATGTTCCTTAAGTTCTTACCCTCTTGACCACAAATGTGAAGGTCCTGTAGGAATTAACGGACATGGACTAAACATATCTTCAGATCAGCCACAGGTAAAGGGGTTACTGCCTCACATATGACTGCTTAATTACCATATCCACATTGTGTTTAATTAGTGACAAGGCAAATGTGACCTAATCACAACCTATCACAGAGGTGGCAAATCTCTGGGGACTCACAATATTCAATGACACAAAGTGGATGAGGCTGCCAGACACAGAAGAGAGCTAGTGTGGTGTAGTGATTAAGGTGTTGAACTGGAATCTTGAAAATACAGGTTCTAGTCCACCCTCAGATTTGAACATTTGTGGGGTGGCTTTGGTCCATTTCTGTCTCTCAGACAAACCTACCAACCAGTTGTTGTTGGGGGGAGATAGAAGTAAGGCACATTATGCATGTTGTCTTGAGCTCCTATATGAGAAATAACTCAAAAAATAACTTCAAACACATCTGGAGCATCTTCTGAGTGACGTGATTCCTGGTTTTTTGCTTTTTGGAATAAGAAAAAAATATATGAATTTAGCCTAAGCCCTGGAGTAGGCTAAAAATGTTTTCAAAAACTACCTTCCCTCTCAGAAAAAAAGGAAAATTCTAGTGCCATCCATTTTTTGTTTGCATGTTTGTTTATAATATACTACAACTCCTAGAACTGCAGGTTGCCCCTACCTATTCTACTGAAAAATAATAGTTGAAGAAATTGCTTTTTATATGCTGTTATTTCTTTTCCAACGTATTAGAATAATCACAGTCTTGTGGGTGATATATGCAGTCCTTTTAATTGGTGACTTCCACCACATAGCACAGAAAATATAGTCTACTTGTTCATGGTTTGTTGAATACAGTAGGCTGGATTCACACACACACACAAAATGATAAATCATCATTTACAAACAGCTTCAGAGATCCAGGCAGAATTTATTGGCTGTATGGCAGTGCAGAAATAAACTAAATAAATGAATAGCCGCTAACCACAAGGTACTTGGTGGCATTACGGCTTTATATGTGATATGGATCTCTTTGACTGAAATATCTTCCTTCATAAAATCTATCCTCCTTTCTTAGGATAGTCATTACAAACACAATAGTTCTCAGACAAACAATATCCTTGATGAATTTGAGGAGAGGTGCAAGATTCCAATCATGCTTTAACCAGTACATTTTTTAAAAAAAATATTCTTCAGTATGTGAAGTCCCCAAACTGGTATTATTTTGGATTTTCAAAACTAGGGAGTAGATGTTGTTTTTCCCCCAAAGTGTTCCTTTTCAATATCCAGTGTCCTTCATCACATGTGAAAGGCATTTAATTTTTTCCTTAGTGTGAATGATAAATTTTTCTTTTATTTCTTTTTGTCAATCTGTGCTGTGCTGTTATTTCACCTTACCTAAGGGAAGATGAGAATGATTCAAAGCCAAAATAAGTTTTTAAAAATATTCAATCATTCTACCAAGCCCTTCCCCTCTCTTTTGCTCTCTCTGTATGTGTGTCAACTGTCCAGTTCGCAGATCCAGAAAAAGAAACTCCTGGGACATTATTTTACCAAAAGTGTAAACTTTACTGAATAAACCATATTGGCACAGATGAAGCAAAACCAGCTCTGGATTTCCCGTGCAAAAGCTAACATAGTTTCCCTATGGGCCACCCAGAGTCCGTTACGTCCACCAATCATTTCCATTCATTTTGTTATGGGAACCAGCAAGCCACAGTAGGCTATCTGCTCAATGTGTTGAAGCACTGTCTCACGGAACAAACAATACTCAGGTGCAATTCCCTCCACCCTTTAATTCCATCCCACCTCCTCCCTTTTCTTTGTTAAGCTGTGAGCGAGGCGGGATGTAGGTGAAAGTGCAAATCAGTCCTGTATGAAAGCTGGGTTCAGCTGTTACAAAGAAGGCAAGAGTAAGACCAAGTGAAAGTAATCTGAAAGAAGGAATTTATGTACTGTATGATTGAATGAAAGAGACAGCGGTATCAGTTACCCTGCATAAATTTAACAAATTCTTCTGCAACTGACCAGTTTCATACATTGAACAAAAAAAACCAACAACCTGAAAATAATCAAAAATTACTTTTTTGAAAATGAAACCAAAGGTGTGGGCATTTCAGTGGTGGGATTCAAATATGTGAACAACCGATTCAGGGATGCCGCTCCCAGAAGTTCGTTCTGGCCTGGGCAACAAAAACTTAGCTACCGGTTCTGCCGAATTGGTGTGAACCAGCTGAATCCCAACACTGCCACTTTTCCATCCATGTGTCAGGCAGTCTGAAAGATGATTGCCAATAATAGGACACAGTCACTACCAAAGAGTGAGACAGTCACTGTCAGGAGAAACAAAGCTATTTTTACATCAGCAAGCAATGGGAAGAAGGGAAAAAAGAGAGAGAGACAGAGACAGAGACAGAGACAGAGACAGAGAAAGAGAGAGAAAGAGAGAGAAAGAGAGACAGAGAAATTCAAAACTGGAAGATGAAATGAAGTTCAAGTTCTTGCTAATGGAAAGATACCTGTTTTGCATTTCCAGAGATGACGCAAAACTATAATTGCAGCATTTTCTTTATACTTTATTTCTGAGAAGGCTGGAAGCTTACAACATGCTAGAGACACACATCTTATATGGGTGGAACGGTCCTCTGCCATTCATTAAGTTATCTGCAGTTAACACTAATCTATTTAAACTATTTGTGTTCTTTCAATTACCCCTAAACAATTCTTGTTTGAAAGGCGACATTTTTAATATGATCTGCACTTTCTAGATGAGTCAGTCAATGCTTCACGCAAGGATTTATAGGAGATTTGAACAAATAATGTCTGAATCCCTTGAAGGACTTAAAAAGTTAACTCAGGTGGTAACTGTATTAAGATAATTGAATCTTAGAGCTGGAAAAGGCTATTTAGGCTATTAGGTGAAGGGATCCAAATGAAAACATCCCAGATAGATGTCTATTTAGTCTCTTCTTAAATACATCCAATGAAAGAGGGTCAGAATCCATAATTCCATACCCTGCAGCCCTGGAATAAGGGAGACTCGATGTTTATTTTTGTAACTCAATTATCTTTAATATGTATTTAAATATATTTAAGGAATGCTATTAAAGAATTAAATATTTAATATGTATTTAAATATATATTTAAAGAATGCTATATTATCCCCCATCCTTAGTCCTTTTCTTCAAGGCTCAACATATTTAACTCCTTTATGGGGCTTAGATTTTAGTTCTCTGATTCCCTTAATCTGAACCAATTTCTTTGAATTCTTAAAGTGAAGAGCCAGGACTGAAAACAATAATGAAGAAGGTGGTCTGAGCAATCCAGAATAAAACCGAACAATATTTTTTTTCCATTCACAAATTAAGATTCTGTTTACCCAGCCTAAAACTGCTTTTTTGTTTTATTTTGGTTTTTTTGCAGCCACATCACATTTCTGGCTAATACTTCATTTGCAATCAAGTACCACTTCCAGATTATTTTCACAGTTGCCATTATCAAACAGAATACTCCCTATCCTACCCCTGTTATTTTATCTCATTTGTCTCAGTTAAATTTTATTCTGTTACTTTCAGACCATTTGTCTAACCTATCAAGTTACTTGGGGATTTTTATTCTGTTTTCCAGGGTATCAGCTATGCCAGCCAATTTGATAAATATTCTCTCTGCCTCTTAATCCAGATGAAATGGGGGGGAGGAGAACAGCATCCCACTATATACTGTCTCCAGTTTGACAAGAAACTATTCTTGAGCACTCTTTGACTATATTTTTCAAGCCAGATATCTATCTACATGTCATGCCAAAGATCCCACACTTAACTAGCTTGCTAATAAGCATACTGTGAGCTCCTTAGTTAAATCTATTGCTGAAATCAATTAAAAGAAAGGCAAAGGGGGCTTTCTCTTCTTGAAATAAGTTCTTTAATTATGAATCGTGTAGGTCTAATACCTAGTTATATATCTAAATAGACAAAATAATGTGCTACCTTTAACCGACCAGATTTATGGCATCGCTGATAACTGATGTCAACATCTCAAAGTTGACACAATCAAAGTTTCTGAATGGTCTGAAAAATCCAAAGTGCATATACTTTTCTCTCATTTCCAACCACTGTTTCATGTACAATTCCTTCCTGCTATGGGTCTCTTTGTTTATAGGCATTAATATTGTGGGAACTGCCATTCTACTGCATTTTATTGGCAGTTCAATACATTTTACCTATTTGATATAACTTATATTTAGCAAACTGGGGAACAAACAATCAGATTGTGACAAGGACCATCAGGACACAACAGAGGGAAGAGGCAAATAATTTTTTTTTTTTGAGAGGTGAATTCAGGAGAACAATAATTACCAGCATTTAATGCTACTGCCAGTGTTTCCAGTCCTCAAGCTCTTGAGTCCCTTTGATACTATAAGATCTAGGCTTATGAAAGGCCCATTTTGCTCAGGATTAGGCATGTCATATCATGTTATTTATATAAAAAAATAAAGACAGTAGACAGACAGACAGACAGACAGACAGACAGACAGACAGACAGACAGACAGACAGACAGACAGGTCAATGTGCCTCCCTGAAAGGCACAGTTTGGTTGCATGCTTGCACAAACTCTTATACAAAATTCACTTATGGGAACACTGGCATGGACCAGTGTGGGCCAGGTGAAAGGGATCCTTCTCTTCCAAAATTTGTAGAGAAGGACACAGTTCAGGACAGCTAAACAAGTTTCAAGGTGAAGATTGGTTTAAAAAGTACTGCTCAAAAACTGGTTGTCAGCAAGAAGCAAAGCATTATCATCTGGGCTGAGCTGGACTGGGAAAGCTGAATGTTTCCTAGATCTTAAGCCTCCTGGCCCCTCTCATATCCCAAGAGTAACCTAAGTGCCCCCCAATATATAAAGTAGAAAACAATTTATTAAAAACAAATCAGAAACACTGTTCCTTTTTACATCTGTCTGTCTGTCTGTCTGTCTGTCTGTCTGTCTGCCTGCCTGCCTGCCTGCCTGCCTGCCTGCCTGCCTGCCTACCTACCTACCTACCTATCCTGCTATTGGCAAAATGTTTCAGTCAGTAGAGTAGTTCACTGTATGAACATTCCAAGAAGTGAGAAATTGTGTTCTGTAGTTCTGAAGTTGGCTGAAGAAAAACATTTTTACTGAGTAAAACAGGGATGCATATTTTTTTAGGATAAGGACTGCTTTAGTGACTTGCCTGGCATACTTACGATTCTACTGAAAAAGAAATGGATATGGGTTAAGATATAGACAATTAACACACTAAATCAGTTAAAGTCAATACAATTTCTCTCTGTGCATTTCATAATTTCCCATTTTTATCACATTTAAAATTATAATGCAGTATCAAGTGTGAGTTTGGCTGAATGGGGTGGAGTACCTCTCAAAAGTCTTACAGGACTCTGGGAAACTAAGATTATACACCATAGATTAGAACTGTTGAGAGTTACATTATAACTCAGAAACATTATCCAGGTAGTAATAAACTTACAACTACAGTTGAGCCCAAAATTTCTGTCACTAAGTAAAGATGGTTGTTAAGTGAGTTTTTTCCCATTTTACGATCTTTATTACCACAGTGTTAAGTGAATCACTGCAGTTGTTAAGTTAGTAACATGGTGTGAACTGAGTCTGGCTTTCCTATTGACTTTGTTTTGTAAAAGATGATCATAGGACCCTGGGACACTGCAACCATTGTAAATATCAGCCATCCAAATTTTGATCACAGGATACCGCAATGGTTTTAAGTGTGAAAAATAGTCATCAGTCATTTGTTCATTTCTAACTTTGAATGGCCATTAAATGACTACCTGTATCTGAGATTGAATTTTATTTTGGTCCTCTGCCTGCCATGAGGATGAAGAAGGTAAATTTTGTAGGTTGAACAAATCTTTTTGGATTTGTTCAACTTGAGAGAACATCCACTTTTTTCCTACTTCTTCAACTGCCTTTTTTTTTTTGCCTTCAGCCTTCCAGCTTATTGATTAATTCACAAAGAAACAGCTCACACTGCTTCTGGAAATGCTATTTGTCTCAGCTGTCAGCCTAGTGTGCTATCAATACATAAGTGCCAAAACAAGTGTACATTTTGTATTTTATCCTCTGCAGACACAGGCATAACTTGTGATTCATCAACAAATTCATCACCAGCTGCCTAATTATCATATAATTTCTAGATTTCTTAATGTATGAAGTAATTTTATTTATTTCTAATAGAAAACAGAAAGAAATGTGTAGTTGCTTGAATATTTTGTGTAATTTTATTATGTGTTGATTAAAATTTGTTTCAAGCAGACCGAACTAGATGAAAGAACTAGCTGTAGCATCATATGCAATGAACGGTGTAAGGCTTGCAAGACTCACATTTTGAGTTTGCAGAACTGAAAATATCCTTTGAAAATTGTTCTAATGAGCACAGAGGAACCACATGTGATAACTTCAATGAGAACTGGAAAAGGAACACTGATATTCATTCACTGTAGGAAAAAAGAATTATAGACTGCATCACCACTCGGTAGATATTTACAGCTGGTAAAATTTACCAGCATGTATTGCAGAACATAAAATTTAATTACATATTGCAAGATATCAATAGTAGGAAATTTGAGGATTTCAAGCTTGTGATAGAAGATCAGCAAATATGCAGATTAGAACCAGGATGTGCAGATCAATAAAAATAGGTCAGCATGAATAAGATGACATTCCAGTTAGATGGATATTTAGGATGAAAAAGATCTATATAACTTTGGATTGCTTACTGTTTCTGTACGCAATGTCTCCCCAGGCACATCTCTTTCTTTTTTACAATGTAATTACTCCTATTTGTTCCAAGCTTTTTGAGAGATGAAATTAGTGAGATAGAAGCTTATGGTGCTTAACCATCCTTTCTCCCAACTGGAATTTACTCCTTTGTTTGATAGCCAAACCATTTTTCTGCTCCAGCAGAAGGAGAGGCTGAGGACAATTGCCTTTGGGTACATGAAGAAGACATAATTCTCCCTCTTGTAACTATCTACTCAGTATCTGAACCTGTCTGGAAAATAGGAAAGCCTTCCCAATAAAGACCATTGCTTAATGTTTTGTAATATAGAGTCATCTTGATTTATAATACTAGCAATCATTGGTAGTCCTATACTCCATAACAAATTTCTGTAATTCTCTTTTGAAACCTTCCTGGTTGGCAACCATTTAATGTGGCCTTTTGTGTATTTCCAACCAGTGGTATGCTAAACTTTCTTGCTCTGTTCAAATAGCTTTGACTAGATTAAGGGGAAATAATGTGCAGTTTCAATGGATGGTGTAAAAATACCATGCAGAATGTATTTCCTCACCTTGTCTCTAAACTAAAAATATCCTGGACCTATAATCAACCTTGATCATTTTAGATGCTCTTTTCTTGAGATTCTTTTTAAAAAAATGCAGAAATAGGGTGGGAAAAAATCATAAATTAACATATGTAAAATGTGACAGAATGGAAATAAACGAATGTGTTTGTTTAAAGATTCTAGCTGGGGAACACAGCTATCATAAAGCTTTGCCTGAAGAATGATACACTCCGGTTTGGGATGCTTGTCTTCTTCTCCTGCATGCACCATTTTAGAAGGGGCACACACGGAGCACTGAAGGATGAAGGAGACACCTGCTTAGGAAGACAGATCGGACAAATCAATTCTGGTGATCAGTGGTGGACAGATGTTGCGGCTGGAACAGCTTCATACAGGAACCATTTGTGCTTCAGTTTGAGATGCAGACAACACAGACTTATCCCCAACAGCCTATCCCTGTCTTCAACAGTGAAGGGACACAGGGCAGAAAATATCCTGCAGCCACGCACATTTGCACTACTCAGGTGACCCTGGACACAGGTGAACCTCCAAATGAGCCTCAATGACTCTCTAAAAGAATGCAAATGCTCAGCTGTCTGCAAGGAATATAAATCCTTCCATTCCCCACCATCCAGTCAGAGCTGAAGAAGCTTCTTGGATGAGAAGTGAAATGTCTTCAAAGAAAAAATAAGAAAGTTCAGTTGCATCCTGAAAAAGCACCTTTGGGATAACCATAACCTGGATGACTGAGAACCTCCATAGACACTTATCTCATTTTCTTTAATACTAAGGCCATCTGGACTGTTTTTAATCTCAGTTATATTTTATGTTTTAGAGCAATGAGCTCTCTTATAGCTCTAACAAGTTTTCTTTAATAGCCAGGAAGATTCAGTAGGACCATGCTAGGAAATTGTTCCAAGTTTAATAATAACAATAACTGTTAACACTCTTGTTTATTTCTAGCTACATTAATGGCAGTCTCTTTGCTGAACCTTAGTGCTGATAGTCTCAGTGTTCTCAAAAGTCTCAGTTTGATCTAAAAAGTTTTACTTGAGATGGTCATAGTCAATAAATCTTTTTAATTCAATTTTGTTTTACTTGTCTTATGTTTTATCTTTATTTTTAACTTTTATATTGTGTAAGGCAGATCAATGACTAAAAATAAAGTTATTTCATTCTGCTGACTGTATGCATCTCTTGTGGGAAATGTAGATTAAGCAAACATGAAACTTCCCTAGCCTGATATCATAAAATTCTCCTGGAAAATTCCCAATGCCCAAAATTCCCAATTTTCCCATTTTGTTCCCCCACTGGCTGCAAATATTAGGAGCTTCAGTTTCAATTCATATGGAAAGTGCCAAGTTGGCAAATGAACTCCTATTCAAGCACAAGGATCAGGAATTAGGCCTATTAATCTATCTACTCAGCCTTTTTGCTGAGTAGGAGAATCCTCAAAATTAAGTCATCAAAGAATATATTCATGGCTACATTGTTATAAGAAAATGTTTAATAATGTGGCTAAAGACTTTGTGGGTTGAATGAATCATACAAATATGCAGTATTTCTTTGTTTAAGCAACTCAAGTAACTGAAAAATTGCTATCAATCTGAACAAAGGAGTTCCATTTTCTCACAACTTTGATGATTTGAGAGCACAGAATTAAGGTGGAGAGACCTTTGCAAAGAAAAGAGCTTGGGCCCCAGCAATAAAATTTGTAAACCACCGTGACTGGCAAACTTTCCTCCCAACATGTGAATGTTGCTCTTCTAAGACGGAAAAAATAGCTATTATTGTTAAATGTCCAGAGAGGAAAGGAAGATTAATACCTGATTCAGGTATTAGTCAGCATCTTTAGCTCCATCTTTGTGTCTCAGCCAATGTTGGAGGCAGATGGAAAGTGCCTTTAGTTAAAAGGATAAAAGGAAGGAGTGGAAGGTATAAAGATCTTGCAATGAAATAGTTGATGATGGTAGCTTGCTGTCTTATGTCTCTGAAGAGGGCTCTGTCTGCATTCATATTAAGACTTGCTTTTGGAGAATTAGTAGAACTATTCCACAAGATTTGAAAAAAGTATGGATGAACCTGTTTGATTGGATGTCTGTTTATTTAAAATACATTTGTTTAAGTCAAATAATTTTCACATTCTTGGTTTTTTGTGATATTATTCTTATTTTGCCAACAATTGTAAGATGCCTGGGAAGGAGAAATTTATCACGAAATAAACAACAACAACAACAATAATAATAACTATTGTTAGATTCAGTTAACTTTTATTAAAGAAGTTTCTTTAGAAAGCAAAAACAAAACAAATTTAAAGAAAAAGGAAAGCAAAGTAAAAGAAAAGTGATAAGGCAATAGGATGGAAAGAAAAAAGACAAGAAAGATATAAAAAAGTGACCTCTTTACAGCAATTGTAAATATATTATTATTTTATCCTCTCTCTCTCTAAAGTTACATCAGGGCTCCCTTTTTTCCATATTCCACCCTTTCTAATCACAAAACCCATAAATTACAATGTCTATGGAGATTCTCAGTCATCCAGGTCATAGTTGCCCCAACGTGCTTTTCCAAGAGGCAACTGGAATTTCAGCCCAACCAAAGAATCCCTAAGACCTCCACCCACCCACCCACCCACCCAGACAGGCAAGTCACCAGAATATAAACTGACAGCACACAGCACTCCTTACTAACACTGTTTATGTTACCTAGTTATGGTAATGAAACATCTGCAAGCTCAGAGAGCAAGAAGGACCCCTCAAATTGTGTTTTATTATACTTATCTGTTATAAGGACTTGCAATGAAAACTATATTAAACTTTAATTGATGGAATAACTGGGTAGTTTGAATGAGTCTTATGCTATTCTGTTTTGAATGCAAATCATTATATAACTCTCAGGGTAGCCAAATTTTGTGTAGCTGCTGGGAAAATGTGACAACAAATAATTCAGCCATGAAACTTTAGATGGCATGGTTCCTCCCAGAACATAATTATATTTTATTAACTCATGTTTGCTTTTTATCTCTGATCATAAATAAAGATATGTGTGTATTTCCAAATGATTTTCAGCCTTGAAGAGTTTTCAAAAGTTAGCAGGGAAGACAGAGAGAATCCACATTTTACTTCCAAAGCCAAGGATTTTCCTTTCATCTTAGGATGAAACATAGCCTATGCTATCCCAATAGGGCACAGGAATGCTTTCCTAATTCAAACATCTTCGTGCTGTTTGGAAATACTTGGCTTTATAATGGAAAGGGAAAGAGCCAATTTATACCCGCTTGAGATGGATGAGAATTTGTGGGGTTTTTTTATCATTTGGATTTGTAAGTACTTTGGCCACCTAATGAGAAGGAAGGACTCACTGGAGAAGAGCCTAATGCTGGGAAAGATTGAGGGCAATAGAAGAAGGGGACGACAGAGAATGAGGTGGCTGGATGGAGTCACTGAAGCAGTAGGCGTGAGCTTAAATGGACTCCAGAACATGGTAGAGGACAGGAAGGCCTGGAGGAACGTTGTCCATGGGGTCGCGATGGGCTGGACACGATTTCGCAACTAACAACAACAAAAAACAACAACAACAACAAAAAACAACAAAGTCTAAGTAGTTATGATCATTTCCAAATTTCCTCAAAAGAAGGATGGAAAACATTTGTTTAGAAAAGTTTTGGGGGTTTTTTGGAAACAAAAAAACTGAAAGTGGGAGAAAGCGATACTGACAGATTTGTCCATCAAAGCAGAGAGCTTTGATTTGCTGGCTATGAAAATCTGAGTTAAGTCCTGCTTGTTTGATATCCTGCCTTTCATTCAGAAGCTCAAGGCTGCTGAAATAATGGTCCCTCTCCCTATTGGGCTAGGAGTGGAGAATTGACTTAAGAAAAAGATGGCTTGCTCCAAGTCATCTCATGAGTTTCTATGCGTGGGTATGGACGAGAATCTGATTTTTTTTTACTCCTAGTTCAATAAATAAATAGGATTAGTAATTTCCCCCCCTCACAGTTTTTTTTTTAAATTTTAGAAATACTAAATTTGGTTAGTACTGTTGGGTGCAAGTGTGGTTCAACCTTTTTTAAAAAAATGTATGCTAGTATTTATAAATTCATCTAAAATAAGAGATGCAAAGATTATTATATTGGAATATAAAAGTGAAATTGACAGACTGACTTAGCACCATTAATCCAGAAGAGTAAGATTAAATACAAAAATGGGGGGAATTTGGAGTGCTTTTTTAATTTCCTCAAAAATCAAGATAAGACTAAGGTCATCCTAATTATCCTGTTTCTCATTTCCCTTACTGTTTTACCATGATAACATACATGGCAAACCTCAGTTAATCTAGAAACCTAAGTAGGGGCTAGTGTTGGGAAACTACTGCTGCATAACACCCAGAAATCAAGCATAGCTGTGCCCATGGAAATCACCCAGTGAATGAGTTTAATTTTCTTATTTAATTCAATGCAAACCTGTTGCTGCATCTCAGGACATATATAAAATAAGCTAGTCACTAGTTTTTAACACTGACCACTGAGTCTTTGCAATAATTGCTATGAAATCCTAAAGAGATAAGGTCATCTATCTTAATTCAAAAGTTGACATGTTGATTCATTCAGAAGAAGAATAAAGTCCTTTTTTGAACAAGCTATTTAAATGTAAATGTTCTCTTGCCCAGAATTTGGCAGGTATACTTTCTTTTGCTTTCTTTTTCTCAACTTAGTCCATTTTTGTTATGGGGGGGGGAGCCATTCCAATTATCCTAATGGGAAGTAAAACATTTAAGAGACTTTCATTGAAATTATGACTCTACTTAAATTGAAGGGTCCAATAACAGATTGTGGGTTAGTACACTCCCCTTATTAAAACATCTTAACGTTTATCTATTTCTCAGTTATATTAAATTTGTTCATGTCTGTATGGATAAATAAAGATAGATAGATAGATAGATAGATAGATAGATAGATCGATAGATCGATAGATAGATAGATAGATAGATAGATAGATAGATAGATAGATAGATAGATAGATAGATAGATAGATAGATAGATAGATAGATAGATAGATAGATAGATAGATGCACAAAGACACACACACATACACAAACAAGAATAAAGATAACTGTGCAACAGTTTTATATATATATAAACTCCAATAACTGGAGAAGATGAGGAAAGTAAAGGCCAAAACGGCCTTTATACAGTACATAAGAAATATATGCAGCCTAATACTATATTATGTGTAGATATAATATGTTGTATTATTATTTACTATTTCACTTCACTATTTTTTTCAGTTGGAAAATTCCTTGAATTTATAACAATTAGCAACATTTGCAAATGTTGTCTTTTCCCGGAGTATCACAGGAGTTCTGAATACATGTTATCTCTGTGGAATCACAGAAATGAATTTTCAATAGGTTACTATTATAGTCAAATATTTTCACCCGTAAATGGCTTACTAATAATCAGTAAGAACATTAACTTAACCTGAAGAAAGAACACCATCTAGTGATGGTGAACTATTTTCCAACTATTGTCATTAGGAACCATAAAAATAGAAAGAGTTTGTCCAGCTGGACAAAATAAAACCTTACTTATTTTTGCTACCTCTATGTGTGGGCTCACAGAAGAATAACATTTTTAAGTACGTTTAGTGTCTAGGTAATAAAAGAAGAGATTTAAAATCATATGATTGCCTCATATACAAATGTTACCCCAGTCAAAAATCTCTGTAGAAATTAAATGAAAACCAGGACACTAGAACAGAGAAGGCTCCATCTTTTATCATAATTGTCTTAACTCAGAAAAGAAAATGATCTGAAGAGAGGCCTTCAAGTTAGCTTCAACTGGATGAAGATGTCCTTTAAATAACCCAGTTCTAAATAATTCAGAGCACAATTAATGCACATTTATTGAGAAATATTGTCTTGGTAGATTAGTGGGGTTTATGAATTATAAATATATACAAAGAACTATGGCCTCTTGATATTATATACAGGTGAGATTTAAATGCCTACTACAATTTCAGGAGCATTCCTCTGCTGCAAAGGATAAGACATTTTCCAAGGCTATGGAAGAGTTGACATCAATATCATAATTTTTTCAGAGGGAAAGGAGTTACTATAAAGGATAGAACCAAGCAGCATTTCAAATTCCAAAGAGAAAAGATCCACAAGGCACCTCCTGACAACTGCTTTGTCAACTCTTCAGTCAGCCTAAAGTACTTACATAATATCTTTATTATTCATTATGGTATATGTATATACGTATGTATTGTTTCAATGAATCATTTGAACAAGTCCATTTGATCTTGATCACAACATAAACTGCCTTGGGTTCTTTTCAGAAGAACAGGAGCAAGACCCCAATTAATTGAGAGTAATTTGAAACCTTACTTTAATCCTATTGGATTTAATTAGGAGAGTTCAGGAATTACTCCTTCTTTATCCAATAAAGGGAAATATTAACTTGGGTAATTATTACAGTGTACTCAGAATACCTAGCTTCCATGACTGATGTGTCTAAATTTCCATGCTGATGCTTCATTCACAGAGCAAAATCACCATCTAGTGGATGATTATGGCATATCTTGCTTCCCAAGCCACACTGGCATAAATAAACGTCCTTAAAGCAAGCAGCTTACATCCTATGGCAAGCTAGATGCAACTCCTTGAAATCCTTCGCAAAGTTGTATTTGCATGAAATGTATATGTGAATGACAAAATATGTGGGAATATGTTCTTTATTAATCAACAAAAATTTAATCAGGCTCCATTTAGTCTCTCTCTTTGTCTGTTTAGCAGCTTTATAAAATTATTTGAAGAGCTCATACATTGATGATTCCTGGACAACAATGACAACTATATTTCTTTTTATCAGAAACAACATCTGGGCACTATACCATGGCTTAAGGTTTATGTGGATTTTAAATAATATGCTAGATATATTCATTCTTAAGGAGAATGAACATGCTGTGGTTACATGTAGGTGGATTAACTATCGTGCTATCTTTAAAGATTCTTGGAAAATATAATTTGTCCCATCTGTAGTAGGTACTGAACTTTATTACTCCTTTCTGGCAATATTTATTTTATGATCAGTTTGTTTCTGTCACAGTTCAAAATGTTGCATTTCTTTAAATTCTTAACAGCTTGCATACAAGTTCTCTTGTATCATTCTGCCTGTTAATTACAATTAAGTTGGAAAGTCTTCTTTTTGTATCTCAGCCATGGTGGAAGTGTAATTGACTAGGAAATTATATAGAACTTCAGATTAATCAACCAGTGTTTGGGAACACAATGTTTGGTTAGTTATATTGCGACCTTTGCTTGTCATATGCCAGTCACTAAAGGGAATTTTATATCTCTATCTCTATCTCTATCTCTATCTCTATCTCTATCTCTATCTCTATCTCTATCTCTATCTCTATCTCTATCTCTATCTCTATCTCTATCTCTATCTCTATCTCTATCTATCTATCTATCTATCTATCTATCTATCTATCTATCTATCTATCTATCTATCTATCTATCTATCTATCTATCTATCTATCTATCTATCTATCTATCTATCTATCTATCTATCTATCTATCCATCTATCCATTCACCTAGCATATTGTAAGGCCACCCATCTCGCAAAAGCATGATTCTGGGCATCATACAACAGTTAATTAAAAAAGAAAACCAATAAATATATAAAAGCATTCATTATTAAAATCTATAAAGAAGCACATGAGAAATTATCTGCTGGCATGACTAGAAAGAAGTTATTATTATTATTTAAGTTTGTTAAAAGTAACAAAAAGACCTAAAGTCTCCAAGAGAATATTACTAATAGGGAAAACAGGCCTTAAAATGACAACTAGGGTTCAGTATAAGCAACTGAATGATTCAATATATATAAAGGATAGTTCAAAAGCAAATAAAAGGGATAATAAAACAAAGCATGTCTTTGCAGAGTACCTGGTTGAACTTGGGGCCATGTGACTATGACAATGAGCATGGATGAGTTTAAAAGGGATGAGTTTAAAGTTAGACATATCTATGCAAAATAAGGCTATTAAAGACTACTAACCATGATGACTATCTATTACTTTTCTATTGGGGCAGTAAGCCTCCGAACATAATTTTTCATGAGCCATGAATAAGAAATTGCAATTGTATTCTTATACAGGTAGTCCTCGGCTTACGACCACATTTGAACCCCATTTGAAAAGCCTCATTTTACAGCTTTTCTTGTCACAGTTAAGTGAATCACTGCAGTTAAGTTAATAACACAGTTGTTAAGTGAATCTGGCTTTCCCATTGACTTTCCTTGTCAGAAGGGGATCACATGACCCCGGAACACAGCAACCGTCGTAAATGTGAGTCAGTTGCCAAGCATCTGAAATTTCATCACGTAACCATGAGGATGCTGCAAAGGCTGTAAGTGTGAAAAATGGTCATGAGTCACTTTTTTCAATGCCATTGTAACTTCAAACAGTCACTAAATGAACAGTTGTAAGTCGATGACAGATGTACTCTATGTAGGTCTCGCATCTGGCTAACAATTGAGGGCACACTGTTTTGGATAAGCCATTCTAGGTTTATGCCAAATTACTTATGTAACTCAGGAACTTTCCGTACAGGCAATCCGTTACATGATAAGGTCATCATAATGGTTTGTAAACAACTGTAGTTTATCAGAGTAGACACATACATATGTATATATATATATATATATGTCTCTGGGTGTGAGACAGAGAGAAAGAGATGAGTGTCATACTGTTTTTACACCAAAGAAAGAATATGTAATAACAACATCTTCACACTTATACAGCATTCCATTCGTATTTTGCTTTTAAAAAAAAAATAAACTTGCTAAGAATTATAAACGAAGAAAATAAAAGTCAATACAAACTACCAAAAATACAAACAAGAAATAGAAAAGAAAAAAAAAAGAAAGAAAGAAAGAGTGGTGTGACACTGAAGAAAAAAAGGAGAAGGGGAAGGAAAAAGAAAAAAGAAATAACTTCTCCCTTCATCCCAGCAGATAAAAACACTTTTAATAGCTGATCAGTGTCTCTGAATAAAACATAGTCTCTCTTCTTCTCATAGCTCATCACTAGGTAAATAAATCCTAGCTCTGCCCCAACCTCTAATCTGTTTTTATCTTTCCAAGATCCATACACTAAGCACTCTTTTGCTGCCTTGTCCAAAATCATATGGTTAAAACTTTTAAAATCAAATTTATGCTATCATCTTTTAAAGAGGTGGAAACTCACCTGATCAATACAGTGAAACCTTGCCAGTTTGAAGGGTCTTATATAAAAAAGAATACCACAAAATGATTAAGATACAAGGCTTGGTTGAACTTAATGTCTATAAGGCTGCTTTGTGATGCAGTCCTGTTTCTCAGCCATGCTACTCATTATTACTTGCTGTTTATATATACACTGTGAACTTATGCACCAGAGTCAAATTCCTTGTATGTCCAATTACACTTCGTCAATAAAGCTATTCTATTCTGTTCTGTTCTGTTCCGTTCCATTCCATTCTCATAAAAATGGTAGTTTCCATAGTCTATTCATGAAGTATGGCTGTCCAGAATCATGTGGATGATCTCACTCTCTCTCTCCTTTGCTCTGGAAAGATTATGCCAGCTTGGATCTAGCATCCAGCAGCAATTCCCTTCACAAAAAAATGTCTTGCTAGCCAACAAAGTATCAGCTCACCATAGTGCTTATAGGAACCCCATTCATATTTTGCTTTATCATGAAACTCTATAGGTAGTCCTTGACTTACAACCATGGTGGAACCTGCCCAACACAGCCATAAATTGCAAGACCATAAAATGGGTCACCCATGTGATCAATCCAAATCTATCTTTCTTGTGCTGGTCACTAAACAAATGCCACTGTCATAAAATGAACGCTGCAGTCATAAAATGAGCACTGTGGTTTAAAATCAAGCCTGTGGTTCTAAAGCAAACAAACCAATGGTTTGTTATGGGCTGTTTTTGCCAAAATAAATGCCAGTTTTCAGCAAAACCTTCGTAAATCATGGTCTCGTGACTGTGGGATGCTGCAAACAGCCATAAATATGGGCCAGTTGCCCAGCCCCAATATGCAGTTATGTAATTTTGGGGACCTCATTAGAGGCAATCAGAACTTCAGAACAAGGTACTCCCAAGTAAGTCCATCATCACTTTGAACGGTTGCTAAGCAACTGATCATGTTGAAGACTACCTCTATCCACATGTACATTTTCTACATCAAATTATTTCCATGTCAGAGAAGAAATGTAATGATTTCAGCTAATTAGAAAATGGTATTCTTACATTTCTACTTCAAATAAACTTTTTTGGCACAATATATATTTTCTTAGATTCTTAGATTCTGTCTAAGCTAACTGGGGGGGGGGGAGAGAGAGAAGTCTTCAAGTGTGTGTGCACTTTATAACCCAAATATTATTTTAACATGTTTTTTGTCGTTAGAGACAGAAATATCACCCTATCCATTTTACAGTTACTTTGAATTTCATACAGTTAAGGCAATCTTTTTACAATTTTCAGCATGTGTTTTTTAAAAAAGCTTCCTATCTTGAATAAAAAATGAAGCTCTAATATAAATCAAGCTTAACAAAGGGGGAGGGGAGAAACACCCTATGCTTTTCATTTCAAGAACCACATCTGTCTGTTGAGCTGCATTGTGAGCTTAGCATTAGTGATCTAGGAGTTATTTTAACTGCTGCTTGGCTCCAGCTCACTTGATATATTGGTTATTTTTATATATGGTGGGCCATTTGTGTGACTGATTCCGCAATTCACACCACCTGCTGAAGGACATCTTTTGAAACAGACCTCAGAGCTGTATTCTCGAGATAAAAACAATTGGATAAAAGTACCTTTCTGAAAAGAGGACCCTCGATTACATTTTTTTTTCCCCAGAATTGCTTGCACAAACCAATTGGCTGGTTACTGGTAGAAATGAAACAGAGAGAAAAAATTGATAGGATTCAGGTGTCAGCACACGGCATTAAAACCATTTCTTATACTTAGCAAATGGTGAATGTTGTCTCAAATTCCAGCATATGAACAAAATATAGGACAAAGCAGAAAATGGCCAGGTAACAGGGGTCAGAAAAAGAGAGTTGCTAATGCCTGCAGACAGCACAGACAATTTACATGATATTGTTATTTTAGAAAGCACAGGGCTCCATTCCCCTCGAGTTATTCAGGTCTGGGATGAGGAAGTTCTCACCATTTTAAAGATGATAAGCACTCAAAAGAGCACAGTATACATAAGAACTATTGAGGTACAAAATGGAGAACCAGCGTAGATTCACAAAATCCAAAACAGAGAGCAACTAGACCAACCTTGCCAACACAAGGGAGGATGATAGGACATATAATCAGTATTGAAGGAGTGAATCCAATGGTATTGATTTTTCTTTTAATAACAAGTTTTATTAAAAAAAAATTGTTTTACAGCCAAGTGCTTAAAACACATCGTGGAGATAGGGCACTCCATAGAACAAAGCAAAAGATACAGTCATACATATACAATTTAAACTACTTCTTTAAAGGTTACCTCTCTATTTTATCAATCAAAAAAAGAAAAAAGAAAAAAGGGGAAAAAAACACAAAAACAAAAGACAAAAACTATCAATCATATTTTCACCTGTTTTCAGGCTTAACTAACTTTCAATTAACCTATTTCAATTTGATCTTACATACACATATAGTATATAATTCGAGCATTCCTATAATATAAATTGTTTAAATTCTATCTCTTATTCTATTCTATTTCCCATACATATTTTGTAAATGAACATAACTTTATGTATTTTAAAACCATTACATTTTAGCCTAAAATAATAAAACAATAATTATTTCTATCATAGACATATAATATAACTATTATATTTTAATGTTTCTCAACTATATTCTATTTCATATACTCTATCAAATATTTTTATAGATCAATCCAAATCCCTAAAAATTCCTCAATTGTTTCAATTTAGTCCACTTAATACATTGCTAATTAACATTCAATTCTTATGAGTAAAAATATCAGTAATATTTCACCAATCTCCATCTATTTCCTTTAGTTTTAGATTTTCCAATTTTCCCTATTGCCATTCCAAACCATAATCAAATCCATAGTTTAGATCTAATGTTGACTCAGACCAAAACAACCTTAAAAATCTCAAAAGTATTAGCTCAATCAAAGTCTCTAAAAGCCCTTTTTACCCATCAGATAACATTTTAACTCTCATTTTTAAATCTAATTCTAGCTTTCTTTTTGTGCCAGGTAGGTTTCCACAGTAGGGCCTCTAATTCCTCCCATCTTAGTGTTTGACTATAGGCATTTTCCCACCATTGAGTCCAATCATAATCTTCTTCCCTTTTGTCCAGTGTTGTCTGCACTATCATATTGTCAGTGTTTTTAGTGCCTCGTATTTCGAAGTCCATTCCTGTTGCTTTTAAAATTGTAAGTGTTTTAGTTGAATTCTGTCTTTGATCATCAGAGATCTCCATCATTTGCATGTGGGATGTATCCTCTTCCTCATCAGTAAATTGTAAATATATTTCATCCATCTCGTTAAGTTGTAAATCTGATTGTGTGCCATAGTCAGTCAAAGTTTGAGCTTCAGTTTTTAATTCTGAAACCTCCTTTTTCCTAAGCGTTCTGATATGTTCTTTAAATTCCACTCTCATTTCCAAAAAAATTTCTAATATAAGTCCATAATTAATCTGTGAATAGGATTCCATCCTCTCTTTTTTTTTAATGAAAGTTCAGTTTAAAAGATAGATTGCAGCGTTATAAAATATAGAGTCTAAACCGAAATAAGGAAAAGCAAATAGTCAAGTCCAGCACAGAAATTAAAAAAAACAGCAAAAGTCCCAATCAGTAGTAGTCAATTATTATATTATAATCCTAGAATGAAAAAAAATCCATTTTTTGGAAATATATTCAATATTGTATAGTCAAACGAAGTACAAGTAGAAAACTAAGCAAGTTCCAAAGGAAATATACCAGTCTGGGTGTCACGCCAAGATCAGGGAGTGAGAGTTCAGCTGGAGATAGTTACTTTGTATCAGTCAAAGTTTCTGGGCTTCACGCCAAGTTCAAGGCTAAATTGTAACCGAAACAATCCACATGAGTCCGCCCAGAGAACAGAAAGTTTTTTTTTTTTAAAGTAGGCAATACTGTTCAGGAGGGGGGGGGGAAGCACTCCACCCCCCTCCCTAAGGGTTTTCACCTAAACTAAAGATAGACAAGCCAAGAGCGAGAGTCACAGTAAGGATTTTTTTTCAGGATACCCAAATTCCAAGAGCTCATATAAACAAACAAAAAAAAAGAAAAAATAATTATTTTTCCAAAGCCCGTTTTCCCCAGTATCCAAACGCTGCTTTCTCAAACTAGGGAAATAGTTCTTAAAGCTGTTAACAGGGAAGTAGATAGATTAACAAGAGGGAAGGAAAGGTCTCACCCGGATCTTCCACGGTGGTTCTTTTTGCTTAGATGTTGCTGTGACTTTCGGCTGGAGCAGCTAAGTGATCGGCCATGTTACTGGCCTATCTTTTCCCCGTCGGCCCAAAGGTGATTTCGATCAACGAGTGCCCTCCTCCACGGTGGTCGCCCCTCCAGGGCAACTTTCGATCCTATCCAGGGTCTACCGGCGGGGGGAAACCGGATGGCAAAGAGAGCAAGTTCTTTGCATGTCCACTGGTGCTGCAACCGGAACCCGGTATTGATTTTTCAATGTCTCATCACCTACTGAGAAAGAGCAGGTAGACATAAGGATGTAAGGTTATGTTTCCCATTTGCCTATCATTCTGCCTGGCCTTGGTTTAGATTGCCAATTTCACATCCTTCTCTCTTCCTTGCAGATCCACACATGGGACATATACTCTCTGACTTTCCATTTGGTAAGATATAGTTAAGTAATAGTTAGCTAGCCTTGACAATCCCTATAATGAGTTTCCTTGGCATAAACAGCTTCCAGATCTAGTTATAAAACTTGCTTCAAAACTCTTAGGAATGCTCTTGATCTCTTTTTCACATGTACACACCCAGAACACATTAACTTGTAATAGACAGACATACTTGGAAGGCCCCAGATATGGGAAGGTTAATACAATTGCTTGCTGAAAGTTGTCCCCCTTTTGCATTTATTGGAAAGTGTTCTGTTCTTGCAAAGCAGACATCGAGACGAGGCAGGTTCACAACAAAGGATCTCTTTATTAAGCACACTCACAGAACAGAAGCAAGAACACAATGGCCACTGGCCTTTTATATTCCCCTTGCAAGGGGATGCACATCCAATCGTTGCAGGCCATTCTCCCGCCTTGCGCATGCGCGCAAGGCTGGAGACAGCCTGTCTGGGTCCCGGGCAGACACGTGGTCTGTCCGGGTCTCTGCAGCCTTCCTGCAGCCTTTCTGAGTCTTGCTGAATGACTCAGCAAGGCCCAGGACATAACACCCCTCCCCCCTTGGATTAAACAATAATTAAGCAAATTGTTTAACACTTCACATAAATACAACATGGCATGCCGGTTAGCACATTATACCGTCCACCTTACTCCTTGCAATCTATTACCTTCAGGTCCCAATGGAGTCCACGGACTTTCACTCTTTGACAATATTTGCACCGCAACCTACAATTGTTTTTGTTTACCCCCTCAGATGGCGAGGACTAATACCCCTCCTGTATAGTGAACAGGGATCTTACATATTCCCCAAAATGCTTAGGAGGACCCTTGACCCGCTCTGATCTTCGTGGAGCCAGATTAGGTGCAGGTGCGATTGTAGGTGTGGGATTAGGAATAGGTGCCTGGAGTGCCTGCTCCTGGTTTACGCAAAACAAACCAGGACTTTGTCGCCCAGAAGACCCAGGGGTTCCCCCTGACTGCTGACTGGCTGGATCCACCAGACCCAAACCAGACACCAATCCTTGGTGGGGTTGAGTTCCCCAGAATCCCATGGGACTCCTCTTGGGAGCATTGTCCCTCGAGCCCAAGACCAGCAGCAGGAGTACCCTGAGTAACTGATTTACGGCCATTTGCCCCTAGCCAGGGACCTCTGCCAGAGTCAGGAGCCACCTCCATGGCCAGACCCCCGGAGTCTATGCCAGAGTCAGGAGCCGCCTCCATGGCAAGACCCCCACCTGGGACATGTGTAGGAATATTTGGATAAGCGCCCTCGTGGAGAGACTGTGGTCCACAATTGTAATTGGGGTCCCCCTCCCCCCCGAGAACAGAGCCAGGAGCAGAAACGTGGCCAGGAAGCCTCCAGCGCAATTGGTCTATGTGGCACACGACCATCCTCCAAGGCCACTTCGTAGGACAGTGGCCCAGAGACCTTGCATACCACAGCCGGTACCCAGAGATGTCCATGCCCATAGTTTCTGGCCCAAACCGGATCACCCACTTGGAGTCTCCTAGATGCCCGCGGTTGTGACACCTGTGAAGCCACCCGGTCTGGGTGTAGCCTGTCCAGCTTCGTGATGAGTCTGCGACCCCAGCGGAGTTCAGCTGGGCTCTTTCCTGTAGCTGTGCAAGGTGTGGTGCGGTGTGCAAGGAGAAAATCGGCTAACCTGTGATGCCAGGGTCCTCGAGTGATTCTCTTTAATGCCTCCTTGGTGGTACGCACCATGTGTTCAGCCTGACCGTTGGTGGCAGGGTGAAATGGAGCAGATGTAGCATGCCGGATCATGTTGGCTTGAAGAAAAGCCTGAAACTCAGAAGAGGTAAATTGGGGACCATTATCTGAGACAAGGACATCAGGAAGACCATGGAAAGTGAAGATTCCTCTGAGCACCTGGATGGTCCTGGCAGTAGTAGTGGAGGATACAGGAATGACCTCTAGCCACTTGGAATGGCTATCCACGAGGAGAAGGAAGAATTGCCCCTGAAAGGGCCCAGCATAGTCAATGTGTACGCGTGACCATGGAGTGAGTGTCTCCTCCCACCTATGTAGAGGGGCCTGGGGCATCTCAGGCCGTGACTGTTGGCACACTTGGCACCCCTGAACCTGGGCCTCGATGTCCTTATTGAGTCCAGGCCACCAAAGATGGCTATGTGCAAGCGCCTTCATCCTCACAATTCCCGGATGTCCCTCATGCAGAGAGAGCAAGACTCTAGTCCTCAATGAGGCCAGGATGACTACTCTGCTTCCCCACAGATACACCCTTTGAATGTAGAAAATTCATGTTTCCTATGCCAGAAACTTTGGAACTCTGTACCAGGACACGTGGTATATATACAGTATATACAGTATGTGTATGTGTGTGTGTGTATATATATATATATATATATATATATATATATATATATACATACATACATACAGTCCTTTATAACACTAAAAATGCGAATCCTGGGAATACACATGTTGATAAAATTCTTACAAGAAAAAAGCGAACACCAGGATAAAAATAAACAAGGCTGTTTAATATAAACAGGCCTGTAGATAAAAGAGCACTTAGCTTTCGTCCGCCAAACTACAGACATCCTCAGAGTTGGAGTGGGAGGCATTCTGGGAGCTGGCCTATATAGCCCCCTGCCTCTGCGCCCGGCTTCTCGAGCGCGTCATCGGCCCATTGGTTGTAATAGTCCACAATGTGCTGAGTTGGTCTACACCTGGCAATCTGTCAGTGGCCTTGCTGGTTGCCTTCAGATCCTCCTTTGCTTTCCTTGAACGCGTACATGAACTGGCAATTAAAAGACAGGAGCAGCACTCACAAGTGTGGGCCCATATGGCTAGCCTTGATCATACATTCGATCTGGACAATGCGCAGGCCATATCCCGTGGGACTACCAAGGGTGGCCGCCTTCTTAAAGAAGCCTGGCTCTCTGATGACAACTCTATTAACTGACATATAGACCTCCTACCGGCTTACCAGACCCTCAGAAGGTGGGAGAGACAATGCGATGACCCACGGAGCAGACGGCCAGCCCGCCCTTTGCAAAAGCAGGGGGATGGAATTACAAACGTGGAGGTGGCTATCCCCAGAGAGGATAGCAAACCGGCAAAAAAAGGGGAGGGGGATCAGGAGTCACAACAATTGGACAGCTCCCTGCAGGAGTGGGGAGATAGGGCTATAGGTGAAGCGGTGATGACTGCCATGGGAGGAGATGATGGACTAACAAGGGGTTATGATCGGGCGTTTGAAACGAACGTGCGGAAGCGGCTTGGAAAGAGTAAAAAGGGGGGGAAACAGAGGGCAGGAATGCCCGAATGGCCATCCTTCGCAAGGTTGGGGCGAGGGAGCTACGGGTGAGACAACAGCGGCCTTGGGGGAGGGTGACAGCCTCACAGGGTGTCTTAATTGTAGGTTGAGAGATCGCTCCAAAACGGGAGGGGAAGGAGATAAGGAGCAAAGGCAGCTGGACAGCCACCCCCCAAGTGCATGTACGCGCTCAAGGAAAGCGAAGGAGGATCTGAAGGCAACCAGCAAGGCCACTGACAGATTGCCAGGTGTAGACCAACTCAGCACATTGTGGACTATTACAACCAATGGGCCGATGACGCGCTCGAGAAGCCGGGCGCAGAGGCAGGAAGCTATATAGGCCAGCTCCCAGAATGCCTCCCACTCCAACTCTGAGGACGTCTGTAGTTTGGCGGACGAAAGCTAAGTGCTCTTTTATCTACAGGCCTGTTTATATTAAACAGCCTTGTTTATTTTTATCCTGGTGTTCGCTTTTTTCTTGTAAGAATTTTATCAACATATATACAGTATATATATATATATATATATATGTCTTTGATAACTGCAAAAATACGAATCCCGGGCATATCTGTTCAATAACACAGTCCTCGATCTCCGGGAGAAATATAAACCAGCTGTTTATTGTTAAAAAGTTTAAAACAATAAAAACAACTATTTACAATATTAAAACAACTTAGCTTTCGCTGGTCCTCTGCCAGCGTCCTCAGAGTAAAGTTTTGGGGTGGAAATTACTTTTATAAACCTTGCTAGCCTAACTGCTTACTCATTGACCGTGTGATAGGGCCATCCGTCCTGGCTGACCGTAATTGCCTTAATTGTCCCGCCTCCTCTTTTTTGCACTCCAGTTCTCCAACCTTCCTCCCTCCCATCCTTGTCAATCCCCTCCTTCCTGGCGTTGCCGCCGTTGGCTTGCTTTCCAGCTGCTCCCCCGTACTCGTTCTGGGCCTTACACCCAGATCCGGTGTCTTAGATGCCTTCCCATTGCCGCTCCCCTCCTTTCCATCCCGTTTGTCTGCCCGTTGTTCCTGTCTTCCACTATCTATCCCTATTAGTGCTATTTCCTCCGATTTCCTTCCGCGCTTGGATGTGCGTGCGCACAGCCGTATCCCGTCCCTCTGCCTCGTCTGCCTACGATCAGCTGGGCTATCTGCCGGCTCACTCCTGAATTCACCTCCTCTCATCCTTGCAGATCCTATCCTTCCTAATGTTGCTGCCGTTGGTGCGTTAGCCAACTGCCTCACCTTCCCCCCCTCCTTCTTATCCCTTTGACCCATCCGCTGTACCTGCCTTCCATTATCTATCCCTCTGGGTCCTATTCCTTCCAATCTTTCTGCATGCCTGGGTGTGCGCATGCACAGCCGCATCCTATCCTTCTGCCTCATCTGCCTAAGCTCAGCTGAGCCACCTGCTGCCTCGCCCTCAGTTCCACCCTCTCCCTTCCTTACCGATCTTATCCTTCCTGGTGTCATCGCTCCTGATGCGCCTTCCACCCCCACCCCCACACGCGTTTTGGGTCGCGCGGCTAGGTCTGGCATCCTCACTGCCCCCCCATTGGCCATTCCGGGCCGCACGTCCAGATATGCTTTTAATGTATATATATATACATACACATGTATTAACTAAAATCTTGGGACTCGTGGAGAAAGATTACCATCTTATATGGAAGCTAATACAACTGAAGGTCATCTAAAGCAGTGGTTCTTAACCTTTTTGAACGAATCGCCCCCTTGAGCCAATGAGGAAGTTGTCATCGCCCCCCTCCCCCAACATAACCTCTCAATCACAACATAGGAAATAATTCTTCAATTTATGCAAACACTTTTTTTTTGTTTTCTTTAAAATTGTCACGTGACCATTAGCCGGGGCGTCCCCGCAGGCCCTACGGACAGTGGAGCTGGGTACCTCCAGCGGCGACAGAGGGTCTGGCGAGGCCGCCGCAGGCCAGGAGCGGGCCCGCAGTCCGGAGCGATGCTGCCCAGGGAGCGGCTCGGGGATGGCCCAGGGAGCGATGCCCAGCCGGGACTGCCACCCGGACCGGCTCGGGGAGACGCGCTTTACATAGCCTCCCCCCACCCCACTGTTCCGCCCCAGTCAATCGCCCAGCATCCGGCGTTTGGCCGTGAAAAGCAGCCATCCGGGACCCAGCCTGCCTTCCGCCGCCATCCAGCACAGGCGTTTCTCCCTAGCCGCGTCTCTCGCTCCAGACTGCAGGCTCGCCCCTGACTTGTGGTGGCCTCACCAGACCCCATCGCCGCTGGAGGCACACAGCTCTGCTGGCCGCCGGGCCTGTGGGGATGCCCCAGCTCACGGTCATGTTGGCAGGCCATCCCACGTGCCGCCAGCGTCCCCAGGCTCAAGTCGCGGGCCACGGGGCATCTGCGGAATGCCCCCATCAGCTGCATTGCCAAACCTTCTGCGCCGCCGGCATCCTCAGTCGGAACCGGGGCAATGATCCGCCTCCCGCCAGGACCGATGATGGAGCCTCCCATGCCGCCGGTAGGTCCATTGTGCTGGAGGAGCTGGGGCCGCTCTGCACCACGCGGTGCTCCCGGCGATCCATGACCCACTGGCTGTGCGGCGGGCTGTGCGGCGGCCGTCGCCTGGAGCATGCTTTCTCCCCTTCCCATGAATGTCGAGCCCACAGGGGAGCCCAGGGAGCGGCCCGGGGACGGTCCATGGAGCGATGCCCCTGCTGGCCACCCCCCAGCTGGGACTGCCGCCCGGGGGGCAGCAGGAGGAAGAAGAGGAGGAGGAGGAGGGGAAGGAAGCCCGCACCGGGCCCTAGGAGGAGGCGTTCCCGCAGGTCCGGCCAGGGCTCTTCTGCTGCTGGTTGGAAAATGCCTCCCCCCTCCCTTTCTCTCCCCCCCCCATCTTCTGCTCACCTCACATTCTTCACCAACAAAGCAGCCGGGACTCCGGCGTGCCTTCCTGGCCAGCTGTGCCAACAGTCCTGCCAGCTGGGGATCGCAGGGGCTGCTCTCCCTCAGGGCCGCGGCTTGCAGGAGGGCTGGCCCGCTCAGCTGAGGCTCTGGCAGGCTGCTCCCAGTGGGGATCCCGGGGCTTCCCGCGCGGCTCCCCGGCCACGTGCACCTCAGACGGGGCCAGCCAGTGAAAGGGACTTCCTGGCCACGCTTCTCCCAGGGGGCGGGGCACCCGGGCGCAGGGCCAATCAGGAGCTCTGCGAGGGGGTAAGTCCGCATGAGAGAGAGAGAGAGAGAGAGAGAAGGGAAGCACAAGTGCCTCTCTCTGTCTCTGTCTCTCTCTGCAAATGGAGGAGGCTCGGAGCCGCAGGGGAAGGCTCAAAAGTGTCCCCAAAACTTCTCGCTCCATCGCCCCCATATCGCCCCCTTTTCGTTCCTTCGCCCCCGCATCGCCCCTTTTTGTTCCATCGCCCCCCTGAAAAATGAAATCGCCCCCTGGGGGGCGATATCGCCCAGGTTAAGAACCACTGATCTAAAGCATGCAACCTTGCTGACACAGTACAGGAAAAATATTAATTATTATCCTTCTTTATATTGATTTCTTCACCAAGCATGAAGTTTATGCTGGAATCCTTGCTCTGGTGAAGGGGCATTTTTACTTAATATACTATCTCTCCACTGTTGAGTAACAAATGTTCTTCTTTTTAAAAGGTAATCCAACTATGTGGATGACTTCCATTCCCTTTTTGAATTTTGAGAACTCGGTGACCTCCTGGAAGAACTGCTAACTGCTCAATGATCTACTGATTTGTAAAGGTCAAGGTGAAGCAATCAGTATGGCTTTCCTTTGTAGTCCCCCCCAAATAATCACAAGTAGCTGAAGACATTTCCCATAATATGAAAGAAATTGTATGTGCTAACATTTTATCAAGACTGTACTTTTAAGAATCTGTGACCGGTGTCTCCCTGCAATTGAAATGCCATATGCTACAGTATATAGTAGGGGGATAGATTTAATGCTATAAGTCTGACAAACCTGATCCATTTGGTTCCATTTGGAAGTAGATTCTACTTTGACTGAGACATTTTCCATACCTTCCAATGCAAGCTGAAAGTCAATTGCCTTAATGGTTTCATGATTGCTTGATAAGTTTTATTAACAAAGGAAGCACCTAGAATGATGCCAATCTCCCATACTTATTTCATCCCGGTACTGGTCCATGGCCTGTTGGAAACTGGGCCACATAGCGAAGGTGAGCTGAGCAGCAAGAGAGCAAGTGAAGCTTTATCTGTATTTGCATCCATTCCCTAGCCTAGCACTAGCTTCACTGCCTCAACTCCACTTCAGATCATCAGGCATTAGATTCTCATCGGAGCATGAACCCTACTGGAAACTGTGCATGCGAGGGATCTAGATTGCACACTCCTCCTCTCCCTCCTGGTCCATGGAAAAATTTTATTCCAGGAAACCGGTCCCTGGTGCCAAAAAGCTTTGGGACCGCTGTTCTCCATATTGTTGAAGGTGAATATCTGTAGGGAGGAAACATCATGCATTTCAAGGGTTCTACACTATTGAAAATTCTGCAGAATCAGGATTTCAGATTACGTCAAAGTCTTAGGTGTACATAGGAAGGTTCTCCCCTTGCAGAGATGATTATGAGTGGCGCCTATATTTTTAGAGGTAGGGATAAGCAGTGTAGTCTCCCTCTCTTTCATATTCATTCAATGCATAAAGGAGATTTCTGACAAGAGCATAATTGCAGCAAACTTCCTTTGACAACAAGGTCAGAAAGAAAGCCACTAGCTCTTGGAAGACACTGATAAAAGACTACCTGCCTGTACAGGGCATCTTCCATTCCATTATTGATTTCTATCCAGTGACCTTAGCCCAAAAAAAAAATCATTACAGTAAAAAAAAAATGTTAAAACTATGTATGATGAAGTGCAGAAAGTACACAGTGATGAACAACATAAACATAAGCAAGTTATAGTCTCATCAGTGCAGGGAGAAAGGAACAGTTCATCAAGCCAATATCATTGGCCTCACACTGATTCAGCAAAACTCCTTTCTGCCTTGAGCTTGCTATTCCAGGGTCACCATTGACAAAAGTTGCCCGGCTCCATAGACAAAGTTTCCCTTTGAGAAATTACAGCTGGCTATAAATGCTTTTCATCTCAATTTAGGCCAAATGGCCTAATCAAATAACCAATTCTCTTAAATATGTTCTTATCCAGTCATTGAGGTTTCAATAATGAGATACACAGACACACAGACACACACAGACACACACAGACACACACACAGACACAGAGAGAGAGAGAGAGAGAGAGAGAGAGAGAGAGAGAGAGAGAGAGAGAGAGAGAGAGAGAGAGAGAGAGAGACTGTAAAATCATAGACATATGCAATAAAATCTTGCACTTGCATAGAAGAAAATCATAAGTAAGGATTCCATAAGAGTATGGGCAAGTGAAAGGATGGCAACCTGGATTTAACCTGATTGTTCTACATTCTCTGTCCATATTACTATATATTCCTGTCCATCAAAAGAAAACAATGACAAGAATATGCATGTTTACTATTGCAATGTTGATTACTATGTAAGAGAAACTATAATAGATCTTATTGGATCTCTTCTCATGGTCCTTTCTCATCTGCCACCATCAAAAGGGTTTTGAACTGCCCAACCTTACATTACAGTATGTCATAAAATCCCTTGGAAATGTCCAGCTATTTCAAAACAACTTCTATATGATCTTGGTATTTGAGGCTTTGAGGTTTTCTTAAAGTCCCTTGTTCTGTGGCCTTTTTCCTCAGTTGTTTTTGTGACAGGTATTGACAATATTTGTTACTCTAAATGAAAATGAGCAACATATTTATAAAACCCAGTCTGAGTAACATTCTGGAATACTGGATTGCCAAGTTAATTTGGAATCTCTCCAGTGGCCTTTGGACAACCATTAAATGAATGTTCAAGAAGGGACGGGAGACTGAATTAGCCTCTATATGATTCAGTAAGTCAATGCACATGATATTATATTATGTGAGAAAATTGGAAGGCACTTTACCCTAAGACTGGCTATTGATTCTACATTGTGACAAGGCTTCAGGCAGGGAAGTTTTAATCATAATTGAAGACATCAAGGAATTAATCTTTTATCTCTGAAGCTGGTATTTTATCACAGAGCAACATGAGCAGCAATAACCTTTTTAACCTAGTGTCTTCCAGATGCCCAGGGAGTTGAACCTCAGCATCTTTGAGGAGCACATGGTTAAAAAAAGACCGAAAGAATCTCTTATTTTAAATTGGTCAGAGCAAACTTTGCCTGAACTGCTCCAATCAGCCTATAGAGGGCGCCTTCCAACCACAGAAAAGAATGCTAGGCATAATTGACTGTTAATCCCTGCCTTTCAGCAATTCCCACTTACAGGAGACTCCAAAGTGCATATGCATCACCCTCTATGAGCAGCTCAGGCAGTATGAATTACTGATTGTAAGGAGCCAAGAGCAGTGTCCTTTGGAAGGAGACTGTTTTCTGAGCTCTAATCTTTCACTAAGGATGTTATACAAGTGTGTGTGTGGGGGGGGAATGCATGAGTGAAGGTCACAAATAAGTCTTTCTGACATTTTGCTTTTAGTCTCAAGTCAGTGAGCACTTTGGTTTTGTAAATTTTAACCGTGAAAATATTTAACCTTCAAAATTGATGGCCTAGGGAAGGGTTTTCCAACCTTGGCGACTTTAAGAAGCGTGGACTTCAACTCCCAGAATTCCCTTGGGGATTCTGGGATTTGGAAACCATGCTTCTTAAAGTTACCAAGGTTGGGAAATCCTGGTCTAAGGCAGTAGCAAGAGGGATGGGGCATAATCAAATAACAATTATTTCTGTCCATTAGCTGCTAGAACAATTATATATTTTCATCCCTCAGTATACGTGGGTATACACCCAGCCTTAACTGTGAAAATGCAGCATGACATAGTTACTTTAAAAAACTTAACCCAAGGCAACCAATCAAACACCACACTGTATGCAATGAGATTATGGTTCAATATTGTGCCTGTGATTCTAGGACAAATGTATGCAGGGACTAGGAAGGGAAATGCACACCTCAATTCCTGCAGCACTCAAATTGGCCAACTCCCTTCCTTGTGTAGGGATGAGGCTGTTTCATTGCTAGTGTGAAATCACCATTTCCCCCCCTTCCTGTCTTCACCATCTTCCACAAAGAAAAACAAGATACCTGGAACTGGAATTTACAAAACCTGATGACTTTTGCAAGGAACTCATACTCCATGCTTTATTACAGTCAATGAAAAGGGCTCCTCTGTTTCCTTGTTATTTCTTTCCCTATCCAGAAGATTCTGCTTTGATTTTGGGGCTTAGGAAAGTAGTGAGAGAGGAACCCCTAATTTAAGTATGTTTGTGGGTATTAAATAAAGCCGAATTTATTTTCTGAGTAGGCCAAAAAGAGATTGTACATATCTGCACATCTTCTGTCATCCAAATTCCTAAGTCACAAAGAACTGGTAAATTATAAAGAATATCACTCAACTTTTACTTGAAATGATCTTGAAGGGGAAAAAATGGTTAAAAGTATGAAACTTCAAACTGCTGTCTAGGAACTCCCCCCCCCCCCAACTGTTGCAATTTGCAACTTCTATTTCTTCTGTCTCCTCTTCTTGAGTTATTTCACTGATCAGTCATCATTCCCACCACCACCACAATTGATCCCAGCCAATTAGGGATTTTCTTATGATTCCATCAAAGGACAAAGACCATGCTTGAGGTAATCATATTAAACATTAACCAATTTACTTTGATAATGCACCTGTGATAAACCTGCAAGTGCCATGGTTTTGGCCCTAACTAGTCATATATTCACACATCTGTGTAATCCCAGGAATATTAGAAGGAGAGAAAATAGCTCGAACTACAGACCTTCTTATATGTTAAGATCTAAGATTTAAACTGCTTTGGTTCCATGTCATAAATATTACTGAGAGTTAAGGATGAAGTTTGTTTGAGTTTCTGATTAATTTTTTCAGCCAATCACCAACTCAGTGATTATGGAGTCAGATTTCTTCTCATTTCTTCTTGTTTGGTACGTCTGGCCTTTCCATTTTCCTTCTTTGTTTCTTCATTTGTTACAAATGAAGATGACTGACAGTGCTATTAATGCTATGTCAAAATCTACCTTGTAATTTCTTAACAGTTTCTTCTTCCACAAAAGCAAATTCTGTTCTCTACTTCATTCTTAGGGTGCTTCTCCTGATGTTGTTGTTTCCAACTGTAGAGCTTTCAATTCCTCTGAAATCTCCAGACACCCAATGCTTCTCAATCTGAAAATCCCAATGGGAAGAGTACCTCATGGAAACTTGGAAAACCAGACAAGCTGAAGATCATGGGAGAACTTTGTGTACAATTATATATATATATTGATACTTACAACTCTTAGCCACCTTGGAAGT
Source organism: Azemiops feae (assembly GCA_023970755.1). Lineage (NCBI taxonomy): Eukaryota > Metazoa > Chordata > Lepidosauria > Squamata > Viperidae > Azemiops > Azemiops feae. Next base: position 633,337 of record JALGBA010004003.1, on the reverse strand, counting down.
AAATAAAGACACCACAATCTAAAAACAAAGATTAATTAAAATGTTCATCTCCTTTGGAAACAGGAAAATAAACTCTCATCAAAGCGAATGTGATATGATCCTAAAATATGCAGAACACCTTTTCCTTGCATAAAACTTGCAGTATCACTTACCTTTGTTTTCCACTTCAGAGTGTTCAAGAAAGCCTCTGCTCTGCAAATACAACTATTATAAGGTATCCTTTGCAAAACAAATTCAACTAAACGCACCCACACTGTCTTCAAGTCATGCTCAACCTTTATATGCACAAATTCCTGAATATGATTTTATTTATGAATTAAATTATAGTATGTATGATGGTGATTTTGTCCTTTTTATTAGTTTATAATATAAAATACAAAAATATAAAAGCAAATAATAGGAAAAACAGCGGAGGGAAAAGGGAAGAGAAAAGTGTAGAGAAAAAGGGAAAAAGAAAGAAAAGGCATTGACTTCCGACTCTCTTTGGTGCAATATAATAAGAAGTATTATCGAACCTCAACTTTTACTTTTACATAGTAGTATAAACCAGCCATTTCTATAACAACAAATCTATCTAATCAGTAAAACCCAAAATCAAAGTTTCATTTTTTTCCACCTCAAGCACGAAGTCCAGAAGTGGTTTCCAAGTAGAAACAAAAGTACTTGTGTTTTTTTCTTTTATCAAAGCAGTCAATTTAGCCATCTCTGCTAACTCCATCAGCTTTTGCAACCATTCATCCATTGTGGGGATCGAAATGTCCTTCCATTTTTGTGCATAAAGTAATTTTGCTGCTGTCAACATATATAACATCAAAGTTCCAATTTTTTTCCCCAAGTCTTTTTCCATTAAACCCAAAAGAAATTTTTCTGGTTTTATCTTTATATTCACTTTAAGAATCTTCTGTATTGGAATATGAATCCTACTCCAATATTTCTTTGCTTTATCACAAGTCCACCATAAATGATAAAAAGTCCCTTCTTTACATTTGCATTTCCAGCATTCATTTGAAATACCTTTATACATTCTTGATAACTTATCTGGTGTTAAATACCAATGATACATCATCTTATAAAAATTTACTTTGAAATTGTAATTTAATGTAAATTTTAAACCTTTCATTCACATAATCTCCCATTGTTCAAGCTTTACATTATACCAAAGTTCCTAGTCCACTGATTCATACAATACTTTACATATTCACTTTCAAATTATAGTAAGTATGATTCTACATCTCCTTTAAACAATTTTTAAATAATTGGGAGTATCTTAGTAGTGGCTTAGAATAAACTGACATTACATTAATATAATACCAAAATTATTATACTTTTTTATAGTATAGCATTTAAGGTAGCAGCCCAAAGAGAACACATTGTAAGGCAGGACTGAAAATACTAGTTGAGCAGCATAATACGCAAAGATAAAATGCTCCAATTAATGAATCTTCAGATGAAATGCTTTTTTTTTAGCGTATTATCACCTGTATTAAAATATGTGATGAGATGCCTCTAAGAGAAGAGCATCTTTAAAAAAGACTAAGTGTTCCGCATTTGTAATATATTTTGTTGTTTTTGTGTGGTAATACTATATTGAATCCTTTGGAAGTAATTAAAGCTGAAACTGATCCAGCTTTTCTGCGTGTTCAACGCTTCTTGCAATTTATAGCTAATTGGCAGGTGAGCAAGATAAGTAGCATTGAATGATGCCACTTGATGCTGTGCCTGACTAGGGGAGCACCCAGAAGCCTTTCACACAGGGAGAGGCTATTGACATATATGCATGGAAAAGGAGCAGAGTGAATTTTCACCTAAGGAAACCAGGCAAGTGCCTTACCATCTGGAGGAAGAAAGATGTATTTTGCATTTCAGGAAATGGAGGAGCAATGATAGGAAACCTGAAAGGTAGAAAGCCTTTGAATCACTTCAGTCTTTGTGTGAAATTGTAGAATAATGATACAATTTATAGTTCCACCTTGACAGTGATCTCTTGTTCTTAGTAGATATCTTTTTCTTTAACTCTGCAGGACAGGTCAACAGCCCCAGTTTCAAGCTTGGCCCTCATCTGATAGATACCTTCAACCAATATGACATAAAAAAATATTAACTGCTGCAACCCAATTTCTTGAATCTGCACAGATCAGCCATTTACAACTGGGCGTCTAAAGGGAACAATAAAGGTAAAATGTTTCATGAGTCTAAAGATGACTAGTTACCTCATGGGCACAGAAGTAGCCCACAACATTTCGGCACCTCAGATGAGCTCAAATGATATTTCCATGTCTCCTGGCTGGTGCCAAAACTTTGGGATATCTCATTTATGGCTTCCTCCCATTCTACTCCTCTCATGGTGTTGGTCTGCTATCTCAGGAAAAAAAGAACTAGCATCTTGAAATGCAGATTAAGTATGTTAAACATGTTAAACAAATTCCTGGTGTCTGAACAGCAAATGTAACTTTTCGTTCCTGTGTAAACTGCCATTTTTATTTTAGTGAATACTAGAAGTGTTGCTTTGAATTGTTTGTAAAGATTTGAACTGCTTCCTAAAGAGAGGAGATAGAGCCAGTTTAGAAGAATGAAACTAGAACAGAATTAGTTATACATATCCTCTTGGCCCTATGAGGAATCAACCTGTGTTTAAGTATGCAGCTCTACCAGGTTAAAAAAAAATAGTTTAGCTCTGGTACAACAGTCACTTTACAGGGGGAACAATCTCCTTTTTGCATAGAAAATAAGTTGCATAGAAAAAAACATTGTTGAAATATCAGTATCAGATGAAAGATATTATCTGAAAGTTTATAGCCACCTAGTATGGTGATTAAGAATGCACTTTAAAATTTCCTACTCTCACTCTTTAAAAATCATAGCACCTAATATTTCCTGGTAATTTTTTTTTTTAAAGCTGTACCTAAATTAAACTTCATTCACTCCAGAAGGAATCAATTTAGTTTACCTCTAAGGAAGGTGAGCAAGAAAGGGAAGGATTAGTTTTTATTCCCCTTGTGTTCACATATCATTCCAAGCTCCACATGACACAAGAGTTTAAATGGATCACTGCTTAGTCATTTGAGCTGCTCTTTGGCTTAAAAATGTCAAGTGTAGGGCAAGCACCTGCATAGTTCAAGTCCGTAGGAACTGACACCAAAAAGATAATAAGGCACGGAGTAAACCACTGAAACTGAAACTGACGTGACATGAAATGATAGTGGTTTTGTTACTAGTGAAAAAGTCATGCAAATATACATAATAAACATGTTTTCTGAAGATTATAGCATATCAATTACTCTGCACTAAATGTGCACTGGACTTCAAACTTAAAAGCAATTGTGCAGGCCAGTTATTATTATATCGAGTTTAGGGATTACCGGTAGTCCTCAGTTTATGAACTATTGGGACTAGAATGTCCATCGCTAAGCAATGCTGTCATTAAATGTGTCACACCCGAATTTATAACTGTTTTTGCTGTGATCATTAAGTGAATCATGTGGACATTAAGTGAATCCAACTTTCCACATTGAATTCGCTTGTTGGGGAGGGTCCTGGGAAGGCCACAAATGGCAATCACAAGACCCTGGGATACTGTGACCATCGTAAATACATGCCGGTTGCCAACCATCCAAATTTTGATCACTAATTGCAGAGATACTGTGGCACTTGTAAGTGTGAGGACCAGTTCAAGTCACTTTTTTCAGCACTGTGGTAACTTTGACCAGTCATTAAACAAATGATCATAAATCAAGGACTACCTGTAGCAATATAGTAAGACAATGTTTTCCAAGTATTTTGGATTACAATTTCCCACAGTGCCTTGTCATTTGCCATATTGGAGAGTTGAAATCCAAATCACAACAGAGTGAGTATAATGTGATGGAGAAGAGGACTCAGTCAGAAAATCCGTGGTCAGAATCTCACAATATTCTGAATTTATTGGCAACCACACAGGGAAGGGAGAAGACCGAAGAGGAGTGACAATTATGCACATCAAAATGTTATTCTGCAGTTGATGTGAACTGTGCATCCTTTGTATCATGATTCATGACACAACTGGCACAAATTACACACTTTTCATAATTTGTGTGATGTTTATGAAACATGGTTTCTACTGGACACTTTTGGCATACCCTACAATCTCAAGCTTTATCAGTGCTCTAGAGCAGGGCTTTTCAACCTTTTTACTGATTGTACCACTTTTAGGATATGGCAATATTCGAGTACCACCTAGCAAGGTGTCAAAAACTTGGTGACAAAAAAAAACCCTGTTCAAAGTTGCAATTGCACTGAAATGACTTATGACCATTTTTCACACTTATGACCATTGCAGCAACAGGGTCATGTGATTTATATTTGGATGCTTGGCAACTGATTCATATTTATGATGGTCACAGTGTCCCAGGGTCATGTAATCCCCTTCTGCAACCTTTTGACAAGCAAAGTCAATGGCAAAGCTGTGGTGGCCAAACTGCTAAGGCGGGACTTCCTTCCCTCCCTCCCTTCCCTGCCTCCCTTTTTCTCATTCCCATCTCCTTCTGAAGGAAGAATTTGAACACCCCCCCCCATATTTTCCCTCTTCCATATATTGATCAAAAAAGGAAAGGCCTCCAGAGACAGAAAAGACAAGCTGCTGAGTGAACTAGCTTAAAAAGGCACTTCCCCTTTAAGAATTAGCTACTGGCTAGAAAGAAAAGTAAGGAGCCCAGCTGGCACTTAAGGAAGAAAAAAAAATGTAAGTACTGGCTGCCGGCTAAGGCAGCCTCCCCAAATGGCTCCATTCATAAGTAAAGTCTGCAGCTCCAGAGGACTCTCTCACTGTAAGTCTTTGCCTGTGCTGGCTCTTTCCCTTCCCCACTACACTTGGCTAGGCAGGGCTGCGTACCACCTGCCACTCATTAATGTACCACAAGTGGTACGGTACCACAGGTTGAAAAGCCCTGCTCTAGAGATCTCATCCATATTATGAAAGAGTAATGTTTTCTTTAAATCATTTATTTATTATAAAATGGGTAGCCCACGTTTCATTATATGCTCCAAGTCTAGTAATTAAGCAATCTTGTTGCAAATTAAGAAATTCTTCTTTCAGAGAAGCAACACTGCTGAGAATTGGATAACTTTTTATTTCAAACGTATTAGTTTATTTTAATTTTTTTCTTTACAATTTCAGAACGTGGACCTCACTAGATGGCATTGGTAACAGAAAAATATGGAAAACCCTTAAACTTTGTTGTCATAAAATGTTTCTCTGGATTTTGCAACTCAAATACCAGATAAGAGAGAAAGTAGCAGGCTATGGAAGATTCCAGAAAATAGGAGAGAGATACAAGTGGCAATCAATATCATCAGATGGATTGATGGATGGAGAAGTGAGCCTTTTCTGTCACAGTGCCTGCTGTTTGGATCAGCTTCCCTCTGGAGATACAGTCATGATCCTATTATGATGCTGTGAAGACCAGATTCATCCCAGGCATTAAGGCCAGGATATGAGTTGTGAAATTGTGATGTGATCAATGTGATGTGTGTACTTTGAGATTTTAATGGGGGAGGAATTTACTTGGTTATTCTTTGCATTTTAAGTTTTAATAATAGTTTTATTATGTTTATTGCCCAGAGTTTTATTAGATAGATAGTTATGTAAGTTTAATCAAGCTATTTATTTGTTTGTTTATTTTTTATTTATTAATTTATTTATTAAATTTGTTTGCTGCTCATCTTGCCACAAGGTGACTCAATCAATCATATATAGAGAAAATGTTAGAGTAGGAGGACAATATGGCTACATAACACCTTCACTATTCTTGATAGGGCACACTGAAGCTTTTTTTTTTAGGACAGAAAGATCAATAACACCTTGATAAATATTCTGAGTATTTTGTTCCACAAAGTCCATAACCACCAAACTATATAAGATTAGCTTAGGACACCACAGTTCCATGAGTATTCAACTTTCTTCATTTTCTTAGCCATTAATAAAGGCTATACCATGATTCTCTAAAAAAAGTTTATTTTGGGAGGGATTCCTTTTGACATTCTAGAGGCTTTTTATTGAAGGCAAGGAAACAATGTAAAACTATATATATATATATATATATATATATATATATATATATATATATATATATATATATATATATATATATATATATATATATATATGTTTTCTGAGGTTTTCACGGGTGTTTTGTATGTAGGTCTTTGGTAATTCGGGTTTTCTCCACGTAAATTGGAAGTGTTCTTGGCGACGTTTCGACGAAGTCTCATTCGTCATCTTCAGGCTGGTGTCTCTTCAGCCTCGTGCTTCTAGGAGCAATGTGTGATCGCAGCTGTTTCTTCCTTTTAACTGCCAGTGGGGGTATGAACTGATTGGGTGGGAGCTTGGCTGTGTTCTAATTGGGTGGAGGTGTGTTCTGATTGGTTAGGGGCCCCTAACCAATCAGAACACACCTCCACCCAATCAGAACACAGCCAAGCTCCCACCCAATCAGTGGGCATCCAGATAATAGGATACAAAGGTCATTGTTTTCACACGATGTGTCCCCTCATCAAAAGGATGTTTTCCTGGAGGCAGAAAGTTCTAAGAAGCTACTGACATAGTGACAGACATATCTATAGGTGTGTGTACCTGACTTTAAACACAGCCTGAAAGCCTAAACAGGACATATCAATCTCTTATTCTGCAATTTGATATTCAAATAATAAAAGTGAATGAAAAAATGAAATGTAAAAGTGAATGGGAAAAAACAATGTAAGCTTCACACATGAACGTAACTGAAATGCTGACCTGATTATTGTATCCTTCTGCTAGGCTCCTTGAAAAATTAAGAACTCTCTAAGGTTTTGAATTATATTATTTCTGAGATCTCTTAACCTCCCATACTTTTGTTGTGTAGCTGACTGTATCCACTATATCATTTGAAATGCCAATTGGCAACATTAACAGTTAAATAGATAGCCTCATTGTTCTATGCAAAGGAGTGAATGGAACTATGTTTATGCTATCAACACATGCAAATAAGAGAGTTTCTCTGCCATGTACTCTCAATAGGGATGTAAATGTTTAGGGAAATTGTATTTGTCTTAAATATACCTTGATGACACAACATGGATAAAGATATACTATAGTGACACTAAAGATTTACATCAGGGGTCTTCAAACTTGGCCCTTTTATGACTTGTGGACATCAACCTCCAGAATTCCTCAGCCTGGCTGAGGAATTCTGGGAGTTGAAGTCCACAAGTCATAAAAGGGCCAAGTTGGACCCCTGATTTACATAGACAATGTGGCTCAATAAATTATATTTTAAAAATTCTTTCTGGTCAATGAAAGGTTAAATGGAATTCATAATCATGGCATTTCTTCTCTCTCTCTCTCCCTCACTCTCTCAGCAAGTTTAATAAGTCAATATCAAGGGCATCAAGGCCTCTAGCTTTTGAAGATTTAAGACTTTTAAATGTGAAGCACCTCATTATATCTGAATATTTTCAGCGCAGAAGATAAGACACTGATGATATGACACTAGTTATCACTGGCATTTGTCTGACTTTGAGTTCCATTTGAAATGTACACCATTTGCCTTTTTTTAGTGGCTTGTGGAATCAAATACTTATAAACTATACAGTATAAGATGATGTATCACTTTTCAAATAAGAACATAAAAAAGAAGACTGTCCTGTTTTCTCGCTTTGTATAAATAAAGAGCTATTGTACTTTGCAGCATATAACATTTGCTACACGGCCAATTGACTTCCTTCCTCTTAGTCAACTACAGTGTTTACCTTCTTATACAAACCTTTTCAAAACCATTAAAACTAAGAGGATTAGCATCACATTTCTGGCAAAATGTGCTTTTATTTCAGCAAATTCTACTTTCACTCTCAGAAGAGATTAAAAAGCCTGAAAGAAATGGTTTCTTCATTGTTGCACACTCACTAAAACAGACATAAATTATCTCTTTCTTTAAAAAAAAAAAAAGTACTGTCCCTTTATCCCATTAAAGAGGATTGGAAATGAATTTAATTACTGGGGAGGAGGAAGAGAAGTATCCTGAAATATGGTTTACTTCCCAAGAACGTAATTTAGAAGTTCAAAGTTCACTATGTAGCGATAACATCATACTAGGCAAGAATCTGTCAGGTACTGTTGGCTATGCTGCCTTAGTTAAGATGACATTTCTGTTAAGTTGGTTTTAGTTAAAGTGCTTAATTAGGGTAATAATTTTGGTACGCTACTTAGCTTTTTATAATTAAATGAGCAAGCTGCCACTTTGTTCAATAAACATGTTCATTACTTATGGAAGCTCATAGAACCATAATAATGCATTTTAAAGCATATTTGAGGGGCTCTTGGTGCTCTTTGAGGTTGGTTATTTTCTTGCAGGCATTTCATTACCCAACTAGGTAACAGCATCAGTGCTAGCAGTATGTTAGCACTGATGATATTACCTAGTTTGGGTAATGAATTGTCTGTAAGAAAAAAACCAAGCTCAGAGAGCACCAGGGGCCTCTCATTTCAACCCTGAGCTACACATATTCTCTTTTATTAGTAAAGAATATTTATTTATTTATTTATTCATTCATTCATTCATTCATTCATTGATTCATTCCTCATATTTCTACACTACCCATCTCACCTAAGTGAGTTGCAACAGTTTACAATTAAAAATATCATAATATAAAAGCATAAATTAAAACAAAGTTAAAACATAATTAAAAATATTAGACTTAAAATATTAAAAATTAGAAAATTAAAAAGAGAAGAGTTTCTGAAGATCAGAAGATGACGGATCCACCTCACCTCTAACGGTAAGGTGTTCCAAAGGGAAGGACAGTGGCAGAGAAGGTTTTCTTGCTGGATCCTGCCAGCTGAAATTCTTCAACCGATGGGATCCATAACTGCCTGCCTGAGGAACAAAAGTCCATTTTCTGCTCAAAGCATCCATTGAAGGGAAATTTATCACTCTCTTAGATAATTCATTTTACCATCAAACTGCTATTACTGGGAAGAAGTTTTTCCTCATTTTTAATCAAAATCTGCTTTTTATAAGTAAGAACATTTTATCGAAGATACTGCCCTCTGAGATAACAGAAGCCTTAATCTTTTGTTTAACACCCCTTCTGGGATTTAATGGTGTTACCATATCATCCCCCAATCAACTTTTTCTCACAACTTAACATACCGGAGACTTTAGAATCTTCTTATAAGACTTCATTTTCAGTCATTATTATTGCCTTTTCTGCATGTCTGACTTTAATAATTCTCCAGATGCGTTACCCAGAACTGAATACAGAGATGTGAAAGTCTGACCAGTAAAAATTATAGTTCTATTGTTATAGTTTAAAATTATTTTTGTCCTACTGACAGTCTTATCATGTTATACTACCAGATTCATATTCATCCTGTGATAACCTCTAATTCCACGATCCTTTTCACACATATCGAAACCAAGCCAGAAATCTCCTTTTGTATGACTATGCGTTGTAGTTTTATCATGATTAAATTTCATTTTCTTCCCAATTATCTAATCAATCATGATTATTTTTTTCATGTTTCTGTGAGCTTTAGCTAGCCCATCCCACTTTAGAACATCTGACAATTTAATAAGTACCCCTCCATTTTCTCATCCAAATAATAATTTAAAACATTGATGAACACTGGGGCAAGACTGAACTCCATCGCCAGATTCAAGTTATACTTCCTTAAACTAGCTTAGTGCTTTTGTGCATATATTTTAAAAAAATCCTACAAACATTTCTTCCCATAACTATAAACATCTAAAAATGATAGTAAATAGTTAACAATGTGATTCTTTTCATGATATGCAATTATGCTCACCTGCTGTCCCCAAAACTCTAACAGTCAGAATGAAAAATTTAGCCACGCCCACACCAATCAAGTTACCATATCACAGGCCAGGCCACATTCCCAAGGCCCTCCGTGGCCAAAAAAGTAAACACAAATAAATTTTGAAAATACATCCTATAACCTAATGCATACCTTGTTATGTACTTTGTGGTTATTTCCATATTTCTCATCTGTTGAGGGATAAATGCGGCAGTTTAACTTTCCCCTAGTGCAAACATTTTAAAAGCTCAATGTCTTTCAGTCCTGGTTCAAAAAAAAAAATGGTGTTTGTTAAGGTCTTTTTTTTTTTTAACAAGTTAAAAAATATCTTCAACTATTTGCAATAGCCAAATCCAATAGACTGGCTTATTCTAGCATAGAAAAATCCATGTCACATTGTTAGAGATGAAGAACTTATTATTTTTAATATAATTACTATTTTCTGGAAGGATAATATTCATTTTTGCTTTATTCTACATTTTTTAAATCAAAAATTTAAATGAGCCAAGTTCATCCATTGTCTCTTACAGAATTATTTAAAAAATTCTTTTTGATTAAAAACCTAAGTTTGTACTTTCAGTCCTAAAAAAGGAAGATAATACTGGTCATAATTTGGTTTAAAAACATATGACAATACCTTCATACATATATAGAGAAAGACTTTATTCCAATGTCACTTGCCACTGAATAACTACCATCCAAATAATCTCCTATCCACTTCATATATGGAGCCTATTTCTTGAGCAAGAACCCTTGACATGAAAACGTCTTTCTCTATATGTGTGTGTATGCATGGATTTGTGAAGTCTACCTCTTACATCCATTATACGGACGAACATACATCATATATGTATTAAAGAATAGAGTTATTCAAGGCAGCTCCATCCTTACGTGCATGTTACAAATGAAAAACAGTGAAATAGATTTATGTTTTCTACTTGTCTTGTTGAAAAACTATGGTTTTGGTCCTGGGTGACACCACAAGTCAACAGCAAATTTTTCTACTTAGTTCTTTGAAACTCTTGAAAAAATTCAGGCCATATTCAGACACTTGACTGTAGAATTAAAATAACATGTCAGTGTAAAATAAGGATGAACATTCTAGCTCCACCCAGTCACTGTTCTACTTTTTTGTTTTTCCTGTGCTGAATGTAAATTTCTTTTTTCTTTTTTTGATAAATTTTATTAGTTTTTATAGGGTTAGGAATGAGGTGGAATCGGGATTGGGGTTGGGATTTGGGTTAGGGTTAGGATTAGGATTGGGGTTAGGATTAGGGTTTTTTCAAATAACATTCTCAATATTTAGCAAACAGCATAATGTCTGGGTTCATGTGTTTAACAAGAAATAATAAATAATAGTTAATTATCATAAACAATATGTTAATTAATCGCTCAATAGTCTTCTTCTTACTAATATATATTCAAAGTTACATATCACATTCCTTTCTCTCTAACTCATGTTTCTAGCCATTGATAGAAATTATCCCATGTTCTAAAATACACCGAGTCTTCTTTCTCTTTTATCTTTAAAGTCAATCTGTCCATTTCTGCACACTCTAAAATTTTCTTAATTAATACTTCTTCAGTTGGTAAATTTTCATTTTTCCAATGTTGGGCAAATACAATTCTTGCTGAATGTGAATTTCTACAATGAATGCCTTCTATATCTGTGTAGGCTCCCTGTGCAGATAAGAACCCTGGAAGATGAATACAAGAGTTAACCTGTGTTGAAAAGTCAACAGAAGGAAGAACTGTTGACCTAACCCTAACCTAAACTCTATCAAGTATGTTCACTGCATACTAAACATGAAACCATGAATAAGGCTACTACAACAATTTGACTGTACATTCATACAGATATATCACCTTTTAAAATATGTTCTACAAAGAAAAGCTTTTGAATTCAGGTATTTCTCCACTTAGCACTTAGCAATGCCAATTTTGGACAGTCCCAAGACACATGGGTTGTTAAACCAGAAGCAGTAAGAGTCCCAGGTAAGATGTGCAGAGGCATTGTGGGAGAAGGGGGAGGTCTGGGGAAAGCCTGGGAGGACCAGTGGAGGCAGTGTGTAGTGCGGGGGGCTACAGTGGGCAAGAGTAAAAGAAGGAACAACATATTGGAACAACGTGTAACCTTCCCTGCCAGCTTAACAATTAAATTTGCTTGTGGAAAGCAAGTAGGGAAGGTCATAAATGGTGATCATGGGACCATGGCTTCCTGTGATATTGTAATAACAAACCAGGCAGATGAGTGCCTGGATTGAGATCACATGACCCTGGGATTCTGCAAAGGCAAGAATCTGAAGGATCAGTCCTACGTTCATTTTGCCTTATCTTTGAATGATTGCTGAATGAATGGAACATAAGGTGAAAACTGTATTAGTCTAGTAGATCTAGTCAATATCATCATCATCATTTCCCAAACTATGTTATTGTGGTACCGTATTTAGGGTTACAAACAAAAGTTATTCATTGTTGCATTGGTCTTCATAGACTCAGTTGTCATTGCCCTGGCCCTGTACACCATGTTTGCTGATTACTAGCTCTACCTTTATGTACATTCTCCTGCTTCTGCTTTGGGCTGATACATAGATTTTTATCCTATTCTTTTTGTTTTTATCCTATTCTTTTTGTTCTACTACAGGTAGAAGCTGCATCAAAATATGGCATCAGAGGCCCAGATGGCTTGCTTCCAATCATGCAGATCAAATCATGTTTAGATTATTTGACTTCAACACCTTGCATACATTAATATTACAGGATGAGCTAAAAGAAGTTTAATTTAAATCTTTGTTTCATTCAAAAGAGTTAAATATATAATGCCCAATTTTTTTTAAAAAAAAAGGAAAGGCAAGAGAAAGGGCATAATAGATTCAGTTCCGTATACTGTATATTAAAAGGATTCTGATTTTTTTCCCAAATGATAACCTGCTGAAGGAAATGATGTATCATGCCACAGTACCTGGTTGTCTAATTGCAAACCACGCAACCCGATCCCTGGAGAGATACTCAGATAAAACACCACTGTCATCACTTCCACCTTCCCTAGCTTTGCTCTTTGTGCTTTGCAGCAGGTAAGACAAGCAACAAGGCCTTCTCAGTTTGGTAGAGTACATTTGAGAAACCGGACAATCACGATTGCCTGCGTGGACACACATGCAGAGAGACTGTAACAACTTAGTGACAGAAGGCCTTTCAACTGGGCACTAATAAAAAGCAGAGTTTGGCTTTGAGAAGAGCAGCCACCTTGAACTGCTACCTTTTCACATAACCAAGAATCTGCTTGCAACCAAAGATCTCCAAGAATCTGTCCATGCTAGGAGCATTCCTTTGTCTCCAAGGACATGGACAAAAAGGTTCAGCCAGTATGTGTAAGGGGATGTCTGACAATCACATTAACTTATCCGGTATTTGCAATGGACCACCATCATCAGTCCAGAATAAAAAGCTAATCTATCAATTCATTGAGTTTCTTCAAGTTTTTAATGTTAAAGGAGCTGCATTCCTTTTTTGGTTTTTCCAGTATGACTGTCCACTCATAATAATTCATGTATCCTACCAGCAAATATTTCTAAATTTTGAAATTTCTTTCTATAAATTATGAGAGACTTTTGTAACACATCTTTTATTGCTAGCAACTTTGTGAGAAACTGAAGGATATTCTTGTTAAAATGTAAATCTATTTACCTGGTTGACTTGGCTTGGTTTTGTGTAAGTGCCAGCTGTAGGAAAGTATCTCACCATTGTTTAGAAGCAACCAGGAAAAAGACTTATACTTATGTTTTGCTACAAACATGCCTTTCAGTCAAAGGTAGGGCCTGTAAGAATTAAAAGAAAAGATAAATAACAATTTGTTGTCACATCTCAACACTGCCTTTTGCATATGCAATACCGAAAACTGAATGCAGAAGTACTCCAGTTTGAATCAGCAACAATTAGCTAAAGATTATTTACACAAAATGTTTTATACTATCACCCTAGACAATGCCATATAATGCTAAGATTCTCTTTCTTTTAACCAGCTGTCTATGCAAATATAAAGTTTCCTGATTGTTTATATTTTTCTTTAATCAAACAATATATCCAAAATTTTCTGACTCGGGTTTAAATATTTTTTTTGTTTTCACATTTCTGTTTTTGATTCATGCCATTCATTTAAGTTTACCTAATAATGCAGTGATGGTTGTCATTATTTGTGTAGATAGAAAAACTATACAGCCCAAATTCCTGGCAGTAAATTTCATTCTAGGAGAAAATGAGAGGAAATACAGTCTATCAATATTTGTTTCTGATCAACTTTCATACCCTGAAACAAGACAAACCAACACAATCCGAAATTCAATTTTTTCTAATCTTCAGTTTTCCACTACACTTCAATAATCCAAATTTACACTAGAGTTTCTTGGGTAATACTGAATAAAACCTGCAACCAAATGGCACGGAAGGGGTAAAGCTGATGTGTAGATATCTTCACTGCAACATAAAGACATTCACAGCAGATTGACTAGAATGATTTGAATTATAACTTGACGCCTCGTTAAAATACCTAACATTGCTTCCATCATTCCTCTGCATCCTTTCAAACTAGTTATAAGAAAATAAGAGGGGGGGGGGAGATTTGGGTTCTTCATTTGCTTTCTAGATATTTCTGAAATCTGAAATTGACTGGCTGATGGTGAAATGATGAGGTCAGTTTTCCCATTCTTGTCTGACCAAATTTTGCACTGCCTTGGGCTAAATAAACCTAAAAGAGTGTGAAAACCTGAAAATTCTGGAAATAAATCCTTCATTTCATTAAAATAGGTAGGATTTAAAATGAAAGGAAGTACATTCTATCAATATTTGTTTCCGGTCAGCTTTTATACCCCAAAGCAAGCAAAGCTAGCAGAGAGGCGAGAGAAAGAAAGTACATTTCAGCAAGCACTGTTATATTTACTTATTAGATTTATATTCCACCTTTCATTCAGGATTCAAGGTGTCATGCATAGCAGTCCTTCCCCCTATTTTTCTTCACAACAATCAGGTATGAGGTTGGACTGAGAGAGAAAATTGAGACACCCACAAAGTTACTAGTGAGTTTTTGTGATTGAGGTGCTCTAACCTACATAGATAATTCTACTCCTAGGCCAACACTCTAACTGCTGTACACGTTGGCTATCTACGTCATTCTATATATTTTACCAAATTTGGCAGGAAGGGTGCTTTTGCTGAGTTTTGTAGCTAAATAATACAAGACTCTTTTCAGCATAATGTGGCTCCTTGGGAATTCCATTTTGAATTGCAATGTCAAAGACAAAGTAGAAAATAGACATGATTCAAAGATGGAATAGGAATTCCTATCCATCACAGTAAGATGGTTTTTTTTTCTCTCCAAACAACAACATTTAACTTTTGACAGCTCCAATTCCTATTAATACAGGTAGGAGATACTGAAATGTTACTGAGTTATTTTCCCTTTTTGGAGTGATCTTATTTTATGTACAATCCCCTTTTAAAGTGGATGGCATGAAGTTTACTGCCAGGAATTAGGACTGTATTGTTCTTCTGACTATGCAATGAATGACAACCCTCACTGCATTATTTGGTAAACTTAAATGTAAAAATGAATGGCACTTATCATAAAAACTGAAATGTGAAAACAGAAGAATATTTAAACCTGAGTCAGAAAGTTTGGGATATATTCTTCAGTTAAAGAAAAATATAATCAATCAGACAACTTTACATTTGTATACACAGCTGGTGAAAAGAAAGATAATCTTGGCATTGTATGGCATATCCTAATGATGATTGTTTTGTGTAAATAATCTTTAGCTAATCATTGCTGATTCAAACTGGATTATTTCTGCATTTGGTTTTGGGTATTGCATACGCAAAAGGCAGTGTTGAGATGTGACAACAAAGTGTTATTTGTTTTTCCTTTAATTCTTGCAGGTCCTACCTTGGACTAAAAAGCATATTTGTAGCAAAACATAATTGTAAGCCATTTTCCTGATTGCTTCTAAACAATGGTGAGACGTTTATGCAGCTGGCACTTATACAAAACCAAGCCTGTCAACATAGCCAAGTAAAAATAGTAGATTTAAAATATATCCTTCAGTTATTCATCAAGTTAGCAGCAATAAATATGTTTAAAAAGTCTCTCATAATTCATAGAAAGAAATTTCAAAATGTGGAAATAGTTGCTGGAAGAATGTGTGTGTAAGATATGAAATTTAGAAAATTATGATGAGTGGTACTCATGCAAGAGAAAACAAAATATGAATACAGCTCGTTTAACATTAAAAAAATTAACCAACTCTAGGAATTGGTACATTAGCTCTTTATTCTGGATTAATGACAGTGGTGATTGCAAATGTTAGATAAAAACAATTTGATTGCCAGACATCCCTTTACATGCATGAGCTGAACCTTTTTGTCCATCTCCTTAGAGACAAAGGAATGTTCCCAATATGGATAGATTCTTGGAGAGTTTTGGTTGCAAGCAGATCTTTGTTTATGTAAAAAAAAAAAAGTAGCAGTTTAAGGTGCTTCTTCTGAAAGCCAGACTCAGTTTTTTAACAGTGTCCAGTCGAAAGGGAATGGAGAGGAAGCAGGTATGTTAATTACTCTTTGACTAGCTTTGTTGTTGTTGTTGTTATAGCAAGATAATTATATCTGAACTGAATTACACCTGGTTCATTTATAATTTTAAGCATATTATGGTTGGTTGGTTGTTTTGATTTGTGTTTGTTTTAACAAAGGATTCTATTTTGTTCTGTTCTGTTCTGTTCTGTTATTTGGAACTGTGCTGTTACATCAATATATTTTTGATTCAGGAATAAAAAAAATCAATTAGAAGAAAACAATTTTCCAATTTACAGGATTTTTTTTAAAAAATCAGTGAACAGGAGAAGGGGGGAAGTCTGTGTGAGTGCTCTGTCTGCATACAAACACTGGTTGCGTAGGAAAATGTTTTTTTCAGCAGTAAGACAGATTTGTGTCTCTCCAGGGATAGGGATGGAAGGCATCTCTAGGCCTATCTGGAATTCCGTGAGTGGTTATTTTTTATTCACAGTTTAGCAGAGGTTGGCTAACAGTTTGAAAAACAACTCTGATTTATGAAACTATTCAAAGAGTTATACAACAAGGCACAGTGGGAAGCTCTCGTGTGAGTTTCCCATTCAGTTGCCATTTGTTTATTTTTCTGATTCTTCAGTTTGTGTTGTCTTGCCTATCTGCTTTGACCTTGGAGACCAGTAGATTCACCACTACTGAAACTTCTCTCAAGTCCCCATGCTAGAAGGTATTTTCATTAAAAACAGAATAACAGAGTTGAAAGCACTTGGAAGGCTTCTAGTCCAACCCATGCTCAAGCAATACACGCTATACCATTTCAGACGAGTGGTTGTCCAATCTCTTCTTAAAAACCTCCAGTCCTCTATTCATCTTATTTGCTCTTCTTTGCACTCTTTCTGGAATCTCAACATCTTTTTATATCATGGTGACCCAAACTGGATGCAGTATTCCAAGTGTGGCATTATAAAGTGGTACTAACACTTATTCTATCTCTCTATTAAGGCAGCATAGGACTGTGTTGGTTTTTTTGGTAGCTGCAGTACACTGCTGGCTCATATTTAAGTGATTGTCCATGAGGACTCCAAGATCCCTCTCAAATTTATTACTGTTGAACGAGATGTCACTATTCTATACCTGTCCATTTGCTATTTCTTGCCTAAGTGTAGAAACTTACTTTTCTCACCAATGAATTTCATTTTGTTAGATAAGACCCCAATTACTTATTATATTATTGTTCTGAAATATTATGGGAATACATGGTAGCCTCCAGTATGAGACCTACCGAACAGCTCCTCTCTAAAAAGGAGCTTCATTAATTCTAAACTAAATGTTTATATCTTCTTATCCTTTCTTCTCTTTCTCCATGCCACCACGTTTAGATGACAATTTAAATATTTTTATATCACAATTTTCCAAACTTTCAAATTTGATAACAAACTAATATTGTATATCTACTAAAACATTAAGAATCCTACCAAAGGTCTAAAATTGTTATATCAAATGTATTTAAGCAAGCCAACAAAAATAATTTTGGTTTTAAAAGCATAGGGAAGATAGAACTATATTACCTGTAAATTACAAAATATGATTTGTATATTTCATGTTATTCATTGTTCTATAACAAGAAGAAGTTCAATAGATTAAATAGCATTATTTTAAAAAATCTTCTAAAAGCTATGGTATAGATAACAGAGTTCTTCACTAATGGTCTGTTAAAGTCTTACAGTAAGTGAAAACAAGAGTGTCAGTTAGTCAAATACTGCAAGAGTTCAGGTTGATATTAACATCAAAGCATTCTGCATATTTTTCATTCCTTCTTCTGTAATAAGCAGTAGCATTTGACAGACACACAAAAGCTCCATAGTGTTCTCTTGGAACTTGCAAGGCATCAACAATTTCAAACAGAAGCATTTTCATTGCTTGAATCTATACAATCCTTTCAATACTTTATTAAACATTAATATCCTAGAATGCCATCTGAGATTTACAGTCAAGCTTTTTTATTAAAAAAAGGAACAAAAATCTTGTTAATGTTAACTTCTGCTTAAGGAACTTAATGGAAAGCAGGGATGTAAAAAGTAAATGAAATACTGTTAATCTCATCATTCAGTGTCTTTGGGGAAAATCCAAAATATTTGTACAATCAGATAGGCTTTGATTTCAATCCACCATAATTCTCTTTTGGAGGAATCCAGGCAACCAATACTAACTTCATTAAAAGATGTTACCATGCTATTTTTTTAATACTTGCATAGGAGATGGGAAAGCTAGAGCACAGACTAAAATTTAAAGAATTCTGCAATAATTATGTATGTCCAAAATAACTTTGAACTAGTATATTTCAAATAATTGTACTTTTTTGGGGGGTTCCTCAGTGGCCAAGCAGTAATTTGCAGGATTAAGAGATGGAGACATGTCCTGTTCCTCCTCCTGTTCTTCTCTTGCACATAATAACTGGAGGCATTCTGCCCCCCTCTTCAAAACTGTTAGTCTTCAATAGACCTTCATGAGTTCATCAGCTCTGCTCCTAAAGCCATTTAAGTTAGTAGCCATCATCACATCTTGAAACTGAGAATTTCACAATGTGGCAAGTAGTACTTTCTTATCAATGTTCTATCTACTCCTCGTCACTGTCATTGGATGTCCACTGGATACTTTGGTCAGTATTAGTATTATTAATTCTGCTGGCTGCGCAGGCACTTGATCAACAAAATTGTATAGTGCAGTTACAGTAATTGATTCAGTCTATGTATATTAAAAGATGAGGAAATATACAAAATAAGAAACTGCCTATGTCCGACCAGATTAATGGTTCACCAGCTTAGTATAGTCTACATTTAGGCATTTCAGTAAAATGCCAACAGAGCTTCCCCTGAATGCTTTCAAACTATGCACTGCACATGAAGTTTTTTTTTTATTATTCTAATTGGCAATACTACCAAGACAGCCAGTTTGTAAATGGGCAATATCCTTCTTGGACTTATGGCAGGGGTCCTCAACCTTGGCAACTTTAAGACTTGTGGACTTCAATTCCCAGAATTCCTCAGCCAGCAAAGCTGGCTGAGGAATTCTGGGAGTTGAAGTCCACAAGTCTTAAAGTTGCCAAGGTTGAGGACCCCTGACTTATGGTATCCATACTGCTATCATAAATGTGGCCACTTGTCAAAGTGTTTGGGGTCTTTCCTAATCATATTTAGACATTGAAATCAGGTTTAATAGGCCAACAAAGAATTTTGTTATGGCAAGGAGTTAATATTGGTGTATAATAATATTGTATATTATTAGTATTGTTATAATATTGGTATCAAAATATTTCTCAGTTCAGTAATATTCATAAATGCATCAAAGCAGATGCTTACAAATATAGCATGTTTTTGTAATATGAAGAAGTTTGCATTCAAAAATCTGTGTAGACAAATCTTTGATTTAATGGACTAAATCTTTGATTTAATGGATCTCAGTTTAATAGCTTCAGAGACAATGGATAATTTATTTTATTTGTACTTCACCTCCATCTAATATATCATGCCCATTAAATCAAGATTTTAGAACAAATGATGTTATTTATGTCAATATATACTTATTATGCAAATAACATAAACTGATTGTAATGATACAAACTGATATTTAAATTGAACAGAATTCCTGTTCTCATGAATGGTCTATTCCACCAAGTTTTTACTATAATTTAGAAAGTTGCATAAACATATTTATGAGAAGATGCATTCAGCATGCATAAACTAAAAGAAGTTATGTACAACATTTGGAAAAATGAAATTTTAAAAAAGAACAAAGAAAAATGATGGAATAGACTACTGCCCAAGCGTGTCCTATGCTGGTTTAACTTTTTGTAGTTCCAAAATAAACATAAGAAGGCAATTTGGAATGAGAGTGCAACACGTACAAAAGGGATTTGTATCTTCTTTGCTCTACCACATTCTTGAAAATATCTATCTGAGTACATCAAATCATGATTTTCCTAAAGAAAGAAAAATCCTATTGATTTCATAAGAGACTGTTTTGTTTTATGGAGTGGTGGTAGGGGAATCCTTTGTTTTGCTTTTGGTATTTCTGGTCTCTTTGAGGAAAGTTTGGAAAAGTCACAGAAATGAAAAGGTCCACCTTTCTTCTTCCAAGTTATGGCATTCCGGTTTAAACTACGTTGGAAAAAAAGGAATTATATTATTTTAAAATATGTCCTTAAGAAGAGTCAGTTAGATGCTGAAATGTTAGGAGAAGAAAAGAATTCTCATCCCTTTGATTTTGAAGTTCACTTGTTATTGACCAAGTTAATATTCTTCTTTCTTTTCCCATAATGTTGGCATATCAATAATTTTACTTATGGAAGAATTTGATTTGTTTGCTAAAATAAGCAATTACTAAACAACAACAGAGAAGAATCAAGATACTTAGACTATCAGTATATTGTACTTATATTCTTGAATTTTTTAAAAAAACAAAAACCTGTTTCTGTGATTTTTTGAGATTTTATATAATGTAAACCACTTTTCTTCATCAATTTTATTTTTTAATCTGGTGAAAAGTATTTACAATGACCTTTGTAATACATCCTTGCACAATCTAAAATCACAAAAGTGAGGCCTAAAGGTTTGTTTCAAGGGCACAATTTTTAAATTCGTTTTTCTCCTTCTACTTCTTTAACTTAAGCTTAAGCAGTAATAAAATGTTTCTACCAAGAACTTGAACAGAAAAAGGTTGCTATTGCTCACTTTTGTTGGTGCCTTGCAAGCCTTTGGAAGAAGTCAAAGTCATGTCCCAAAAACAGGCTGGCAGGCATCACTACAAACTATACCTATGAAGAAAGATCTTCTTTTGACATTAAAAGCTGGTGAAACAAAGACCTAAAAACAAAACAAAAAAACACAATATATTCTGAGAGAAAGAGAGATTAAGACCGCAGAGTCACTTCCAATCAGAAACCCACCATTTAATTACAACACACAGGAAATTACAGAGTGAATGGCCAGGACAGTGATAAGAAACTGACACTGGAAGATGACAGGTACTGAAATTCGACCACTTCATCACAAAGCTACTTATCACAAGAGCCTGTCTGGAAGGCTGACAATCTGATTGTACTGTCAACTCAATTCATAATTAATATATTTATCAAATTAATTACTGAAAAAATCTCACTGGCGCTCGCCATAAAACAGTGGCTAAATTCATTGCCCGTTGGCTTCGTTTACTGCTAATAACTGTGCTGTCAGTTTAATGAGGGCAGTGATTGGGCCCTGTTTTAGCTGCATGACAG
Organism: Azemiops feae; assembly: GCA_023970755.1. Taxonomy (NCBI): domain Eukaryota; kingdom Metazoa; phylum Chordata; class Lepidosauria; order Squamata; family Viperidae; genus Azemiops; species Azemiops feae. The sequence goes on along the minus strand of JALGBA010004003.1, from coordinate 611,681 downwards.
ACAAATTGCCCTCTTATAGAGAATGATACAGAGAATTTAAGAGAAGAAAAGAAATATGTCATTGTTTGGTGACAGCCACAATCGCAGCCTTGTCTCGGAAACTTAGCATCAATTCGGACATACATGAAAGGGAGGTTGGGAATTCTTTGGGCAGTTAAATAAATACTTTATGAAATTCTGAGTGATCCCTTCATCTGAAATGACCTACTAGTGTAGTGGATAACTTTCAATAATTCCTTGTTTATTACAATACTTGGCAAAAATCCATGGCTTGGCAAAAGGGAAAATGCTGAGCCAAGCCACCATTTGAGTATAAATATAGACTAAACAAATGAAGCCGTACATTCTTCTGTTGCTTGAAATGGAGAAATCTGATCAATGCAAAAATGTAGGTAAGATTACCTCTATCTTTGTGCGCTCAAAGGCATGACTTGTCAGCTCAAAAGAATTACAGGATTTGAGCAGCAGTAAATAGGTATTCTCTTTGTAGTTACACCTGGTGATGCCAGTAGAATATTTATTCATTTGCTAAGTTCAGGTAAGTTTGCATGCATTTTGAAGATGACATGTATTTGGAACATACACTAACACAGGAGAAAGAAGAAGAAAAAAGGTCCATGACAATGGTAATAGTCACTAAACATTTCTGGTCCAAAATAACAATCTGCATACAGTATAAAAGGCCTTTCTGAATTTTTACCTTTTGTCAGTAAGTATGACAAATAACCAAATCAATCAAAATACGTCAAAATGAGCTGGTTACGCATAGTGTATGTCACTTCTGCTAAGTAAAGCAGATGAAAAATCTGACTACAGGAGTTTTTTGAGATATAATTATAATTTTTTGTTCATGAAGCTAAAAATATTAAGATCAGCTTTGTGATGTTGGTTGCCTGAAACATAAATAGGGCTAATCCAAAATGGGATTATGACTTGGTACACAAAACAAGCACTATTTCCTTGAATTCAACAGCAAGTTGGATTTTAAGCATGTTTTCTAAAAAGGTGGTGAGTTGGACCTTGGTGATGGGATTTATATGAATTCACACACACTCACACACATATACACACACACTCACACACATATACACACACACTCACACACATATACATGTAATTATTATTTTTTTGGATGTGAACAACATTATACAGCGTGCAGGTAAAGAGTAAGAAATAATTAGTAATAAATAATAAATAAATACCAAGAAGAAATAATAATAAGAAATAAAGGAATTTGATAAAAAAGCAAAAAGAAATATATCTGAAACAAGTTTACACCAACCTCTTTCACTATTCTTCTCCATAACTTTCTGTCCTTTCTTTTAACCATGCCTATGCATCACTTCATACATTGCTTGTTGTTCTTTAAATTTCTGTCTTTTTCCCAGATCTCATTAACTCCATCCAACCACAACTTCCTCAGACTTCTTTTTCTTATTGATCCAGTCAATCTTCTTTGAAATATTGCTCTGCAATTTGATCCTTATTCATTCTCTCGGTATGGCCAAATCACTTCTATATACCTCATTCATACTGGTCACTCACTTTTGTATTCATTCCATCTATGAATTTATACTTCAACCAAACCTTCAGACTGTTTTCTAAGCAAATGCTCACCAAGCAATCACCATTTTCATTCGCTCTGGCCCAATCATTTTTTATATTCTCTCATCTCATTCCCAGCCACCTGTTCATGTCATCTATCAGATAATTCTTTCCTCTGGATTACCTTCCTTCAGAATGTTGCATATTTCTCCCCCAAAACTCTACTCTGGTTTTTCTGTTATTACCATTCACTAGTGTGTAACATGCAGGTATCATTGACCTATGGATTCCTACTTTCATATGACCCACAACAACCTAGATGTCTCCATTCATACTTTCTGATGCAACTTTGCCTTTTCATTTATAATTAAATCTACATTTTTGCTTTCCTGCAATGTACTGTACTTAAGCAATGACTATCTTAGTTTATTGTATCATTTCCCTTTTTCTTAGTTTCACAGACCCACAACCTTTTCTTTCTCCAAATTCATTTATTCATCAACACTCTTTACTATAATCCTTTCTTACATTCAAGATCTCAACATATGCCATGGTGTTGTTCTCATCATACTGAGGGGACTACTTGCACAAAAGAAGCAAAGGCCATACAGTATATCTAGCTAATTTTCTTAAGCATTTCAAAATATATTTGTGATTGCCTTTCAAGTAGACAGAATTATCTAGGTCAGATGTCCCCAATCTTTTGGGCACCAGGGACTGGTTCCATGGAGAGAGGTTTTTCTGCAGACCGGATGGGGCGTGGTTTTGTGTGCTGCCTGCATCCCGCGGATGGGACTTTGCTTGTTTGTGTGGACCGGTTGCTGGCATGCCGTGGACCGGTACTGATCCACAGACCGGGGGTTGGAGACCCCTGGTTTAGGTATCTCAATAGGAAGCTATTAGGCTGTTGGAACAGCAGTCACCGTCCTTTCAATATTTTGGCCATGGAACATGAAAAACAGCATATTCTGATCTCATTCATTGGTTTAGGGATTATTTCTCCTTTCATTCTCCTCTTTTTTATTTGTACCTTCCTTCTTGTCCTCTCCCCCCCTTTTTTTATACATATAGATTATAACAGAATATCAACCTGAACCTAGACTTCCCTGCTACACCACATTGGCTGATGATAGCAAGGAGTAGATCACTCTATGCTCTTATACCAATCAAGGAAAGAACCATTACTTTACTCCCCATTAATGTAAATTTAATTGCTACATTAAAAGTCTCGGTTTCTAGGACTCAGCAATAGAAATTGCAGCATATTTTTGTCCCACCCATTAGCCAAGGAACCAATAATTGTTGTACAAACAAAAATCCCAATAAGAGACAATCACACTAGTGTGAACTGCTAGTGATCACTTTAGAAGTCATCATTTCATTCTAGAATTGATCTCTCTCTTTTCTTTTCCCAACATTTCCCTTCTGTGTTTTGTCTTTTTAATCCATAGCCCTGAGGACTGGATCTGTCTCTTTTTAAAACTGATGTGAGCCACTTTGGAAGACAATTGCCTAAAAAGCAGGATAAAAATACAGTCAGTGAAATAAATGAATAAAATATTGTGGAGCTCCCCAGCCAGAACTTTCTGTGTTATATGGCCTGCCAAGTATTCTCTAAGGGATTTTCCCCAGGACTGAGTTATAGTATTATCCACTATCCTATTCTTGGTTTCAAACTACATGAAATTGGCTGTCCCATTGCTGATCCCTATTCTGTTCCTATTCCCAGGCACTGCCAGTCACCCAACGTTCTAGAAAAAAATGTCTGGCAAAGCCTAATTAATGTTGTATATCTTGAGGCTGTTCTTGGAAAGTATCAGATGGAAATACTACTTTAGAGCTGGTAGAGCTGAAGATGACTTAAACGTGTATCACTCATGAGATGTGATGAAGGCAAATACTGTATCATAGGAACAAGACAGAAAAAAAGGCACTGCTAAAGCATGTTTGCCTCATGATTGGATGCCAGCAAGGAACACCTTTAAGCAAGCTTGCTCCATTCAGGTGTAATGAAATATATTGTCCTGCCCTTATTATTAGAGTCAAGCAGTCAGCTTCTGCATAGAACAGGGGTCTTCAGACGTGGCCCTTTTATGACTTGTGGACTTCAACTCCCAGAATTCCTCAGCCAGCATGTCTGGATGAACAATTCTGGGAGTTGAAGTCCACAAGTCATAAAAGGGCCAAGTTTGAAGACCCTTGGCATAGAAGATGAAAACATGAACATCATTTTCTCCTTAGCCTCAGGAAAGAAAGAGTCTTAAATTGCCTTGGAATCCAAATTCTTCACCTTGATGTTGTTACATAAAGCAATAGTCTGTCTCAAATGATGTGTTAAGGGATGGACAAGAATTCCACAGATTTGTTTTCCAAGCAAGCTCATAACCTTAGCTTTTATATTGAATGCCAATGTTGACATAACAATGCTAAGGTTTAAAATTGACACAGCATGGAGAATGATTTAGTTTGTTTTTTAAAAAAAAATATTTTCCAGAAAGACAACTATGTTACTCAGTTGCTGCCAAAACAACTAAGAGGCCTCTGGCTTTAGTGGAAGTAGGCTTTTATTGGCATAAGTTTAATCAACATCAACTCTGTTAGTTTTTTTTTTTTTTTGCTTTTAATTGTTTTCCCTTGCCCATTTTGACCATTTTGATCTCCAAGAATCAAGCTTAGTGTAACATCAGCTAACATCAACTAGGGATTTTCAGAAAACTAGTGAAGCTGTATTTCTGTCCTAGTTTAAATCAAAGCTGCTATAATTACTTAGGAATCTGTATACGTTATTTGTGTAATGAGGTCTTGTACAGGTTTCTCCTTGTAAAGGTGTGTGTGTGTGCTTCAGTGAAATGTAGATAATCAAAAATATTCTTTTGATCTGGCCAGACCATAACATTAATGCTGGGAAAAATCAGTTTTGCTATCATATGTTACTCATGAAAAGCCAATGTATGGCATAAATACAACTGAAATCACTGAGAAAGGCAGGGTAGTAGTTACAAAAGAAATATTTCTGATTTATTTTGAGAAAATCTCAAACTTATTTTTCAAAGTAAAATCAAAACTAATCATTCTTTACAATATTTTTTTAATGAGCAAACTTTTCTCTAGTTATCCAGTTCATTGAAATTATTAATAGATTTGGGATGTATTTTTTAGTCTTTAAATATATACTAGAATGCATAACAGGTACTTGATTAAATGCAAAATGGATTTTGGATATGGTGAATTAACAAATTACTGGCACTTCTTTTAAATTGCCATATTTTCCCATAAATCCAGATAAGATGCAATTGGATTTACTTATCCATAGAGGGCAATGTCTTTCTTAGAAGACAGCATACTTAAATATGATGTGGATAAAACACTTCTCTCTATATATATTTAAAGTTTTCTTAAATAGGATTTAAAATTCTAAAAAAAGTAAAAACAAGAGTTTTAGCACAGCTACAATGGTCTGCTCCTATGTTTGAAAATGGGAAGCGGGTAAAGAAAGAAAATGCCCTGTTTTTAAAATTATTTCTCAAAGAAAATAAACCTGTATAGAACTTTTTCCATCTTTTGTTTGCTCTGATATTTTTATTCTAGGAGGGAGGATATTTTATTCTCATGTTTAATGCAGGCATTAGTTGTATGCTGCCTATGAACAGAATATTGTATACATGTAGTCCTTGATTTATGACTATTCATTTAGCAACTGTTCCTACTTATGACAGCAGCGACAAAAATGACTTATAATCAGTTTTCACACTTACATCCATCTCAACATCTTCCATAGTAGCAATAGCCATAGCACTTAGACTTATATACCACTTCACAGTGCTTTACAGCCCTCTCTAAGCGATGTGCAGAGACAGCCTATTGCCCCCAAAAATCTGGGTCCTCATTTTACTGACCTCGGAAGAAAGCTGAGTCAACCTTGAGCCGGTCAGAATCGAACTGCCGAACTGCAGGCAGCCGGCAGTCAGCAGAAGCAGCCTGCCGTACTGCATTCTGCACCACCACGGCTCCTAACATGATTGTGATCAGGTGCTGGGCAGCTAGCATGTATTTATGATTGCCGCAGTGCCCTGGGATCACATGATCACTGTTGGCGACTTTCAGCTGGCTTCTGATCAGAGAAGTCAATGGAAAAGCCAGTAGGGAAGTTTGCAAATTGCGATCACATAATGACTTGCTTAATGACCATGGCAAGAAAAAGTTCAAGAAATCAGGTGGAGTCACTTAATGATGCACTGCTTAATGACAAATTTTCCAATCCCATTTGTGCTCATGAGTTGAAGACTACTTATATATAGTTGGCAACATTCTAGAATTAAACCTAGGATGTGATTTTGTACATTGGCCATAACCACTCATTTATTATGGCAATCCAAGCTTCTTGATACCAGTATCATAAAATCTACTATGATGAAGGCTAATATCAAAATGATGTCCATTTAATTTCATTTAATTCTACATACATTTCTACAATGTACCATATGTACCAGGTTATGTATACTATTCAACAAAGGAATAATTTGTTCAGTTCTGTGTTACATCTTGAATGAAGACTGAGTAATTTCATCTTTGAATGAACATACTTTTCAGAAACTTCTTTTTTCATAGACTTCACTTATTTTCCCATTCTCGGCTAAAGCCTACCTGCATTTTTCGTGTTTTGCTTCTATGATAATTAAACTGTTCAGCAAGTCACAAATCTGAATGCTGACTTAGAATCAACTATAAAGTTTGGCAATACATCTCTACTCAGGGCAATTATCCTTCATGAAAATAAATAAATTATCCACTTTGATTTTAAGAGAAGAGAAAAATTTATAAGAGTTACAAAGAGGTTGCTTTGTATATCGTATAATATTGCCATTGTTATCTACTTCTGTATTTTGACACTGATCATCATAAAACCGAGGAATGCCTTTGCCTAACATTTGCATGTGATGGTTGAGATGCACAAATGTATATTTTAAAATAATTATTATATGTTAAACAGAGCTCTATTTCATAATGCTGGACAAGATTATAAATAGTTGCTCTGTCTGCTTGCTGGATGTTCCTTTAAAAGATTTTGTGCGGATGAACATGTTTAAGGTCTCTATCCCTTTTTTGGTAGCCTCAGCACTACCAAAATTCCCTTAGAACATACACACATATGTGAAAGCTGTGTTTTTGTATTTTCTTTTTTTAATGGCTGCATTATCGGAAGCTTTGCAATGATCCCTAATATTTCAGTGGGTAAAGATAATCTGTTGAAAGTCACTTTCTAGTTAACTAAAGATAGAAGCAAACACAAACGAGGTATTGATAGCTGTATATATCAAGAGGGGATCAATTCTTATTGTCCTTTCATACTAATATTAGAGTAGCTAAAATAATAGTATAGATCATTTAATCAGACAAGATTTTGCCTTCAAACAAGTATTGAGAGTCGACCATTTATTTAGCATTCTCAAGCTAACACACTCAAGACCCACTTCTGATAACTTGCAAAAATCTAAAACTCCTCATTAAATGTCAGATAAATTGACTAGCCTAAGGGGGAAAAGGGGAAAGAGAATATCTGAGCTAGAGCTCAGTTTCCTATAATTAATGAGCTCTGAATAAGCAGATCCAATCCAATCTGAGTGAGAATAAAATTACTGCACCTAGCAAAGTTCAAATAAGAAATATGTGAACTTTAAAGTGCTTGAACACAAATCAAGCTGGTCAGTTATTATAAAAATCTTCCAAAGCTCAAAAAGCTGAAGCTCAAACTGACCTTTTTCATTAAGCTTTGAGAATAGATTCAAGCCACAAGGTGTTATATTTCCAGTATACTCCACTTGTAGGATTTGCATCATTTCTGGATCTGTTTCATCGTTTCGGACTCCCCCTTTCATAGGCTAGGATCTTATTTTTATTTATTTATTTGCAGGAAGCCAAACAAGAGCATGCAAGATGACACAATGTGGGTCAGGGGCATAGATGTTTTTGCAGTCCTTGTTTCTTCTTCCCTGCTGTATTTTTGTATGCAGTTATTGCAACTCAATTTTGGACCAATGGAATGAAGCATCTGGGCTTTCTTCCTCCACCTGCAGCCTGTCTATGTTGGAGAAAAAATCCTGCTGCTCCTTAATAAGTCAGAAAGAGAAGATTCAGTTCTGCTATGTAAGCACCTTTCCATGGACATCTTCTCCAGTAGTCAAGTTGTGGGATTTCCCATTGTAAATCTACAATCTTGATTGCTGATTGTTTTGCTATCTCATTCCTATTCAATCAAGAGGATCTTTTCCCACTGTTCGGAAAATCTGAATCAAGCTCTACTGATGCCTTGACAGCGTTTACCTATTAAATTACCATATTTCAAAGCCCATAAATGGAGTAATAACCACAATGAATCATGTCAGCCTGCTACAAAACCCATCTTGTTAACAGAAAACAAGAGTACAACGTTAGAATAAGGGTTCAAAACCCTTATTCAAAGTGGAGGTAAAACTGAAGATTAGTCTATAAGTGCCCTAACTCTCTTTTAAAAACATACACATGTGGATAACAACGAGCATGTACAAAATGGCTCATGCACAAACTTTTCCATGCATGGAAAAACTGTTTGGGGGGAAATTTGTGTCTAGATCAAAATATGTGTTGGTCCGGATATGGAAGAAATCCGGTCTCTTTGGCCCAAAATATGATGCAGGGTAGAAATGTTGCAGTTTGGGGGAATAAAAGTGGGACAAGGCTCAAGACATCAATAGAGGCAATTACCTTTTCTGGTCAACAGGTATGGAATCCTCTTAACACCAGATGTCTGGAGGTAGGGTCAAAAAATTCAATATGGTAGCAGTGGAATCAAATCTCCACCTTTTTTGCATGTGTGTTGACCTCACATGCCAGTAGAATGGCTTTAGCTGCAGAACTGCAATCAACAATAGCTCCCAGCTGCAGATGCTGCTACTATATAAGTTTATGGGAGGAGAATGTCATTGATAGATGAAATATCAAAAGTTTAAAAGAGTCATACAATAATACCTAGAAAAAAACATGCTTTTCTAGCAGGCAGACATTCCTAGTTAGTTGAGAGGATCTCTCTCTCTCTCTCTCTCTCTCTCTCTCTCTCTCTCAGTGGCTGCTTTTATGCAGTTGCATTACTGTAATATGCAATTCATTTTAAAATTGTATTTCTTTTTGATGCAAAGAACTTTCTGAAAAGCAACATGCAGCACAAGGGAAAGTATTCATTGCATTTATAAGTGACACATAACTACATACAAGTATACTTAAAGGAGAATCTTGATATAATTTTGGAATGAAGCTTATACACATATAGTTGTATTAAAAAAAATTAAGAGCATTTTCTCAGAAGATGCTGGTCACCTTCAAGACTTCTTTTTTCCCCAGACATTCCAGGGAGATGAAAAAAACAGGAAGAAGAGTTGGACTTTCAAGGTAATACAATAGGATTTTGCGAGAGTCACAGGGATATCAATTACGATAAACCGAGCCTTGCAACAAGGAGATTAAGGCATGGATTATCAGCCACTTACTATGTGTCATACAGAAGAGCAGAGTTTCAGATGTGAACTCTACTTAATCTAGTACAGCAGCCTTTTCTTGAAAGGATTAAGGAGGCAGGGTTCCTTTTCGGCATTCTAATGGGCATATGATAATCAAGTTTAAGAAAAGAAACAAGTAACGACAGAAACATCAGCATTAGCCATTAAGGGATTTAATAACAAATTATCCATTGCTGAGTTAAACCAAACGACATCATTTATGTGCCGTGCTTAATTAAGGAAGCATTGTATTCCAATTAAAAATAGGCTGCGGTAAAGATATTGTAGTGTGGATCAATGGGAGCAAATGTGAACACAGCTTAGATTGTGCATTTTTTGCAAGTAAAGAAATACTGCCCTTATGCCCTTCTTCTACAGTTATTTATTTCTTTATTCTACTTCAAACTGCCCAACTCCACAGCAACGCTGGGCAGAGGAAAAGAAAAAAGAAAAAGACAACAAGCCGTATTAAGAAAAAAAGAGAAGATTTCCAACCAGAAGGCAAAAACAAACAAAACAAAACAAACAGCAAACATAGGATCTTAACCACTATCCTACTGCCTAGGGCCTGGGGGAACAACCAAGTATTTTAGAAGTTGTGGAAAGTCAAAAAAGTGGAAGCAATACAAATTTCCTGGAAGATATCTCTCTAAAAGGAACCATCACCAAGGAGCCATGCTTCCTAGGTCCCTTAAGTTGATGGTGCTTATTTGACAGGATTATTCATTAAAATATAAGAAATAACATTTATACAAATAAGCTCCATGGCCAATGAAAGTCCCTCAGATAAGTATGTATCTTGTGCAGTGGTGGGATTCAAATATGTGAACAACCGGTTCTCTGTGTGGATGCCGCTTCTGGAAGTCCATTCTGGACCTGGGCAACAAAAAATTAGCTACCGGTTCTTCCGAACTGGTGCGAACTGGCTGAATCCCACCACTGATCTTGTGTCATCATAGCTAAATTTGCATCCTTTATCTAGCAAGAGTTACATTGGTAGTAAAAAAAAATCCATTCAAAATGACAGAAAATCTACAATATTCATTCAAAATAATGTGGAAAGTTACTTAAAATATTGTGTAATATTTTATGCAAAATATTCAATCACATAGAATATTTTTTTACTTCCCAAATGATGTAACAATAAGCTTATCCTGGAAAGATGGAATTAATTTTGAGAGGTCAGGGCTTCAGCAAGCAAATTTAAACCCAGCCAATCAAACTCAAGTAAATCAATTTTGTTTTTCCAACTTCTGATCTTTTCTTTGTTTAACTTCTTCCAAAACATAATCTTGGAAGACATGGTGTATCAGAGAAACCTGACAGAGTAACAGAAGACTCCACTGAAAGTCAAAACATTCCTTTGAAAAGGCAGGGACATACCCAGTCACATTAAAGAGCATAAGTAACCACTTTCTTATGCTTGCTGTCCATCTTCAAATGTGTACCTTTTAAATTGCACTGAAATTTTGGGGACTGCTAGGCCAGGGCTTTTCAACCAGTGGTACGGGTACCACCTGTGGTACATTGGCACCTGGCAGGTGGTACGTGACCATCCTAGAAAAGTGGTAGCAGGGGAGGGGAATGTGCTGAACTGGTGGCAGCACCACACAAGCCTGAGCGAGAGATGGCTGGAGCTGCAGGGCTGTCAGGGCTCAGTGGAAGCGCCAGGATCAGCGCCAGGCTCCAGCTGGAGCTCGGTGCTGATCCTGGTGCTTCTGCTAAGTCCTGAAGAAACACCAATCAGCTGGAAAGCAGCACTGATCCTGAAGCTTCTGCTGAGCCCAGAAGAAGCACTGATCAGCTGGAATGTTGCAGCATCTCCAGGGTCTTGTGATTTACATTCAGATGCTTGGCAACTGATTCATATTTATGACGGTCACAGTGTCCCAGGGTCATGTGAAGTGACCAAAACCTGCTGCAACCACCCAGCAGACGGGGGGAATAAAAACCAAATACCCCCCCCCCACCTCCGGTGCCAATCCTCAACAGAAATGCTCACAACAATGGAAACCTCGGACAGGAGGAAGAGCGCCGCCGGGCAGGCAGGCAGGTGTCTTGCTCGGCTGTGGCTTGGGGGGCACTTTTTTCAGTGCCATTGTAACTTCAAACAGTCACTAAGCGAACTGTTGTAAGTTGAGGACTACCTGTACTTTATCATTTTGTTCCTTTTTTGGGGGGGGGTCATCAAGTTTTTGACACCTTGCTAGGCGAGTGGTGGTACTCGGATGTTGCCATATCCTAAAAGTGGTACAATGGGTGAAAAGGTTGAAAAGCTCTGTGCTAGGCAATGTAGACAATACAGAGTAGGTGGGGAGAAAACTTTAGATTTCTGAATTTCCTAGTCTGTTGTTTTTCTAAGTCTTGATGCTGTCATTAAATATCAGTTGGAAATACCAAGTTCTATATTTGCAAATTAATATTTTGGACATCTAGATTTTAAAAATGTATTTATTTCTTTATTACTTGATTATTAAAGAACCATGCTAAAATCCTTCATTTGATTAGTTCATAAATACGTTCTAACACAGTTCACACTGGCCTTCATCAGCTTCGTTAACTGGTACTGTATACTGTATACACCTGAAGTATATTTGTTTTCATGGAATGACTGAGCTTGTTTCTTTCCTGCTTTCTTTTTGTTCTTCCTTTTTTTTTTTTTTGGAGGGGGGAACTTTTCTTCCAATATGCACATGCAAACCAGTCCTGAGATGTCCTATAATTTAAAGTGTACAGTTTTGTGCTTCCATAGTAAAAGGAACAGGCCAAACAACAAGCTTCTATTCAAGGCTAATTCACAAAGTGGTTCTGCTGTGTCTCACTGACTGCTCTCTAACAAGTGCTCCATTCATGGTAGTTTTTGTGCAGCTGAGCTCTTTCTACTCGAGCCAGTGTTACAGACCTTTAATCAAACAAATGTACAAGGAAGCTCAACTACTTAACCGTTTGCTTGTTCGGTGGATGGAGGTAGCCAACTATAACAAAAGAAAAAGAAGAAGGAAGAAGAAGAATTTTATCCTGCTTGGGACGAGTACATTTCCTTTCTGTTGTTCTTCACAAAGGGCAGGAGGTACAAATGGCTTCCTATCTGTGTCACTGGGAAGTGGAGGGCAATTTGTTTCTATTAAGCAGGATAAGACTAGCTTTTATTTTGTAGGTTTTCCCACTCTTTAACCTGTGCCAATCACAGACTTTAATCAGAACTGCCTCTTGACCGTATCTAGCATGCCATGGAAGAATTCCTTTCTTCCTTTTCTTTTTTTCTTCTTCTTCCCCTCCCCTTTCCCGTCCATTCCCCAGTGCTCATGTAATTGTGAGAATCTAAGCAAAAGCCCTAGAGTATTGGGTTCAAAACACAATCCTACCATTCTCAGAAGAGTACAAAGAGTAAACTTGAATGCAACATTGACTTCTGTTAGGCTGCACCTGCTGGTGATCCCTCTTCTTCGTCTTCTCCAGTTCATGGTGGGGTCACCTTATCCTGGGCTATACTCTGGTAACAATGAGAGCTGCTTCCTGTATGTTTCCAGTTCACAGGGAGATGAGAACTATAGTATTTGACCTGTGAAATTTAGTGTGTGACTGATAAAGTAGGAAAAACCAACAAAATACCAGAATCTAGGAATTGGGGCATGAAAGACAACAACATGTTTCTTGAAGCCCAAGTCACTTTCAGTTCTGCCCTCATAATTCCTTTTTAACCAAAAGTAAAACCTGCAGTATAAATGCAATTCAACTTTTTGGAAGAAAATTCAGGCAGATTAGGTCCACTAATAAGGTTTAGCCTTGTTAACAAGGTTTAATCAAAGGGATTTTAAATACACAATATCAGTCCTTAATAGTTCTATTTTTTCTGGGTTATCTCCCATCTAACTTGTATTTTTTCTATTTAGTCATATAAACCAAATTGAAAAGAAGTCAACCTAAATTTGACTGAATAAGACCGCCTCATATAACTAAAAATAATTCAAAGCCATGAGTAGCATTTTTTCCAATTTAACAAGGAATCGCAATTATGTGAAGTTAATATTAATACAGCCAATATTTTTAAACCATCGTATTTTATTTGACTAAAAATCCTAACTGTTTGATAGTTGAATATTGCATCAAAGGCATGTTCATTCAATCACTAAAATTAGAGAAGTAACATAACACCCTTATGAGTGGCTTTATCTTGTACTGTATGGTTATAGCACTCCTATTCAGTTTGATACAATTACAATAAAAATTGCAATCTAAGGCAAGTAAATGAATATTGTGTCAGGAGTGAAATACAATCTATAAAAATTGGTTTGAAAATACAATTTTAGACCTGGTACAGCAAGTTCTGACATTTCAAATGAATCTGTCCTATAATAAAATTAATGATACTCCAGGTTGTTTAAGAATGGCTGTTAAACTATACTTACCTTATCCATCACTGGATCATGCTGTATAATCCAGGGAGTTAATAGGTTATTAAGTAAAAAACACAGGTTCTTTTTTCAGAAAACTTCAACTAGTGTTCTTTGAAAAAATAAATTGCCTAGCCATTTAAAGCTAAGTAAAGTAGAAAGAAAAACTCTCTGAGCATTTCAAGAATTTCATTGTAACATCTGTTCATGACACAAGTGGAATCAGTCATATTTATATCCAAACATCTGCAAAGTTATCTGAAATTAGCTGGCTAATAAATAGTGTGGCTATCATCTAAAATCTGGCTTTGGAAATGCCTCCCTCAGATGTTCCTGGTCATCTCATCAGCAGATTAGCAATGGGTGAAATAGCACTAAAGATTAACAATGGATAAAATAACATTAGGACAACTTTGGTTTGTTGTATGTGCTTCCAGGAAAATGAATCTCATAGAACTCAGCAGGCTTTACTTTGGAATAAGGCTGTGTCCAGATCCTATAAATGGCAATTGATATTTTAATAGTTGCAATAATAACTCCATCAAGTTAACACTCTCTTCATATATTCAGTCCAAATTCACACAAACAAACTCACCAGGAAAACAGAAGACAACTTGAATCAAAAGCCAAGGAGGTTATTCTAGCCAAGGAGATTGATGAACAACTGGACGTTATAGTGGCATTAACAGACAGACATTTTTTCCAGAGATTTAGCTAAACCCAGGTTACTTTTATCCACTTGAACAGCTTTGATCTGATCTGGCTTCCTTCAGCAGGTCATTCCCAAATAATATGCTGGGTTTATCTGATTCCTGGTGAAGACAAATATATCTATATTTTTCTGCCTTTTGATGATGAATCTTCAAAAGTTGACATTCTCAGGTCCAGATAGAAGCCATTGGTCAAAAATCTGACCTTTTCTTCCTGAATTCTTGCCTTGCACAAAGACCAGATAAATGTAGCCTTTAAAAACTAAGAAAAGGCTAAAAAGGGTAAATTATATTAAAAAGCATAGAAAATAAGCTGCTTTTTTTAAAAAAAAATATTAACATTAGTTTAATTATAAATAACAATACAAGAACCACATGTAGCCAGATGTGGTAAAAGTAATCCTTTAGTGGGTATAAGAATAATATTTCAAAAAAATTAATCTGTGTATCTGACAGACTAATTCGAAGATAAGAAAAAGGTAATATATAGGGGCTATTCATTTGCAAAATTGCTCTGTTTCTATATTTCTGAACATCATCAATCTTTGCATTTTTTTCTCCTGAAAAACTATGGTACAAACTTGTGTTTGTGTTTCATGGGTTTTTCCAAGGATGTTTTGCAGACACCCCATCTCTATTCTTCATGCTAAAATCATTATTTTAAATTCAGTGTGTATATGCTCTTGGTTTTTAAGAATTTGCCGTAGTATTGAGGAAGTAATCATTTTGGATAGATAATGTGGTAAAACCTAAACATAACTTATTTTATTTATGCTGATAATAAAGATGGGCAATATACGTATTAAATTATGTTAATGACCATGTAATGCATTACAATGCACATCCTATTTTCAGGCCAGTTGCCATACAGCATTAAAAGAACTTGACAGGCTTAGCCAAAAGAAGATAAGATTATGGGAAGACATGATAGCAGTCTCCCAATAATTTAAAGGTCTGTTGCAGGTTGTGGATTTATTCTTTTTTTTTAACATTTTATTAAGATGTAAAGTAAAATACAAAGCAAATAGTAGGACACAATGGGGAGGAAAAAGGGAGAAGAAAATGAGGGAAAGGGAGGAAAAAGAAAAAAAAAGAGATTGACTTCTGACTTCCCCTCTTACAGTAGAATAAAACAATAACATCGAGCCTCGACTTTTTACTGTTTCACAATAGTAAAAACTAGCCATTTCTGTAACCACAAAGTAATCTAATCAGTGAAACCCAAAATCAAAGTTTCATTCTTTTCCACCTCAAGCACAAAGTCCAGAAACAATCTCCATGTAGAAACAGTCAATTTTGCCATCTCTGCCAACTCCATCAGCTTCTGTAGCCATTCATCCATAGTGGGAATCGAAATGTCCTTCCATTTTTGTGCATACATAGCCTTGCTGCTGTCAACATATACAGGATCAAAGTTCCGATTTTTCCCCCCCAAGTCTTTTTCCATTAAACCCAAAAGAAAAGTTTCTGGTTTTATGTTTATTTTTACTTTAAGGATTTTCTGTATCAAAATGTGAATCCTTCTCCAATATTTCTTTGCTTTATCACATGTCCACCATAAATGATAAAAAGTCCCTTCTTTATATTTACATTTCCAACATTCATTTGTTATAACAAGTTTTATTAGTTTTCCAATTTAACATCCAAGTATTTAGAAAGCATCGTGGTGACTGGATAATCAATAATTCAGTAACAAAATTTTTAGTACATATCTCAGGTTACATTATCAAAAATTCCTTCTTTATTTCCCATAACATTTAATATAACATACTTAAACTAATAAATTTCTAACCATAACAAGCTCAGTTAAAGCATTTATCAATCTATTTTTACTTATACATATCCATGTCCTGTTTTTAAATTTTATCTAATTCTTAGTTTTTAATTACAGTATTCCAATTTAACCTTTAACACCCATAATATTCAAATTTTGGTAACCCAAATTTTCTTTATTTCACTACACAAGAGTTATAATATCTAGAATACACATATTTACTTAAATATATTCTTATTTTATTTCATAAACATTTTCTATTTCTCATCGTAGTACATCACACCTTACTAGTAGAGTAACCTTTATTGTCTCAAATCCATCATCTATATTTTCTGGGCTAAGCAATAGTTCAAGGCTGATTCCTAGTATTTAATTTCCATTTCCCTTATAAATCTAAATCCTAATTATTAAGCCAATTAATCCCTTCGTTTTTTTTATCATTTTCCAACAACATTTGAGTCTAATAGTCATATTCCCCTTCGTCTCCAAATCTCCCTTTAGCCCATTAGTTGAAACTTTAGGATCTCTCTAGTAAATCAAAGGGCCCCATTTTTTAACCTAACTCTAGCTTTCTTTTTCTGCCAACCAGGTTTCCATACCAATGCCTTTAAGTTATCAAATAGGTCTCCCTTCATTCTGGCACATGTTATTTGAATCAAAGGAGACCATCTAGTCATCAATTTTGCAAAAGAACTGGTCCATTTATAATCCTTATGTTGTTGCCCTGGTAGTTCAAATCTCAGTATTTGCTCTAGTGTCTTTATCTTCAATTCGGTCTGGTCTTCTTCTTCCTCAGGTTTCTTCTGGTTTAAGTAAAAAGTCATATCCAATTTTATAGTTATTATTTGATTATCTAGGTTTTCAATAAGCTGTCCTTGTTGATCTTTAGCATCCTCTGTTTTGGTATTACTTTCTTCCGCTTCTGTTACTTTTTGGGTCATAGGTTCTTTAGTTGCAATCAGGATTTGGTTGTTAGAGTTTTCAATATATTGTTGTTGTTCCTTAAGGTCCTCTGTTTTAGTGTTGATTTCTTCTGCTTCTGTTGTTTTCTGAGTTGTAAGTTCTTTAGTTGGAATCTGGGTTTCAGTTTGTAGTTTCAAACTGGCGCCTTTATGTTTCAGTTTGGATTTAATTATCTCAGTAGCTTCAAGATTTTTTTCAAGTATAAGTTTATAATCAATTGAAGTTTGTTGCTGGTCCCCCTCCATTTCTGGAATAATTATAGATAGTCCTTTAGTGGAGGCTAATTTTTTAAACAAGAGTCAGTGAATGTTCACCTCCACAGTTCTTTGAAGCCAATTTCACCTCCCAGCTGTTTCAGTTTTTTATCTTTAGATAATACCGAGGACAGATCTAGGTTGTAAACAGGTCTCTTTGCCAGGGATATTCACTTGCTATACCAAGCTTCACCACAAGATGTCCCCGATAGCATTTTAAATCCTTTTCAGAAAGGCTAGGCTTTTATCCAATTTAGATTCTTCTTCGTCTTTTTTTTTTGTCAAGTAAATAAAATAACAGGTTCCCGTGAAAATAGGAACTTTTTGGGTCGCCAAATATGAGAAGCATGTAAGTCCAATTACTTAATTGTATTTTTCAGGGCTTTATTACCCCTATGTAATCAAACGCCACCATTTTAGAGGATGGGGGAAAAAACGTTCCCTTTCCTCTCTCCTCACAGGGGGAGGCAGTTTCAAAAAGCTTTTTACAGGAAAAAAAATACTTGGAATAGAAAGAAGGCAGATCTCACCCAGTTCCTCCGTGGTGCTTTCAAGTGCTTAGCTGTAAATTTGGCCTCAGCTGGAAATGGCATTAATGATGGGCCATGTGAGTGGCCGATCTTTTCTCTGTTGGTCCGAAGAGCTGCTCCGGATCAAACGGAAGGGCTGCCGCCCTTCCACGATCAATCGGAAGGTCCTCTTCCCCACTCGTCGCCCCTCCAAGGCAACTTTCGACCCCTTTCAGGGTCCCCCGGCGAGAGAAAACCGGACGGTGGAGGGAGCGATCGCCCCGCACGTCTACCAGCGCCGCGATCCAGAACCGGAAGCCATTTCCAACATTCATTTGAAGTATCTTTATACATTCTACATAACTTGTCTGGTGTTAAATACCAGCGATACATCGTCTTGTAGAAATTTTATTTTAAGCTGTAAATCAATGTAAATTTTAAACTTTTCATCCACATATTCTCCCATTGTTCCAGCATCACATTATAACCAGAATTCCTTGCCCATTGTATCATACAATGTTTTACATGTTCACTTTCCAAGTTCAATTTCAATAGCATTTTATAAACCTTAGCAATAATATGTTCATCACTGCCACACAATAATGTTTCCAATTCATTTTTAATGAAGTCAAACCCAACACACTTTTTATCTAGTTTAAATCTTTCTTTCAGTTGTTGGTATGTAAATCAATGACAAACATAACCCTCTGATTCTAACTCTTCCCTCGATTTAAAAATAGAGTCACCTGAGTTGAAATGTATTATTTTACTGTAGGTCCACCAGTCCAGTTTCACAACCATTTCTTTTCTAAAAAAAGCTTCCTGTGTGGATACCCAAAGACAGGGCCTTTTTTGTCATAGAATGCCCAGAACGGAGTTCCAGCACCTTTTTTGGATGGAACCTTGTAGGGTAGGCAAGGCGGGTTGTATGACATGTGTGCACCTTTTCTTTTTATAAAAAAAGCACTGCTCAAAGAGGTATGTGGAGAATCATGTTTTGTACTTGTTCCATACTCGTAATATGGCATGATAACATTAACTTTAACTTTATCATACCATAAATAACCGTGCCATCCAAACCTTAGTTCATGATCTTCCAGATCAAGGAGTCTCTTATTCTGGAGGTTCACCCACTCTTTTAACCAGGCCAGGCAACATGCATCAAAATACAGTTTCAAATCTGGTAAACCTAGACACCCCCCCCCTCTTTCCTTAGCATCTTGCAATAAGTTATATCTAATTCTTGGTTTTTCCCTTGCCATATGAACTTGGGAATATCCCTTTGCCACTGTTTGAATGGGACATCAGTTGCAAGTATTGATAATGTCTGGAACAGAAAAAGCATCTTTGGTAAAACATTCATGTTGATTACAGAGATCCTACCCAACAATGATAGATGTAATTTATCCCATCATTGTAAATCTTTTTTGATATCATTCTAAAGAGGCACATAGTTATTTTGAAACAATTTTATATTTGTATTTATCAACATAATCTCCAAATATTTCACCTTTTTCTCAACCTTAAAACCCAACTTTTTAGTCAGTATATTATCCTGAGATGACATATGCTTAGTCAACGTTGTTGTTTTCTGTTTATTTATTTGAAAGTCTGCTAAAGACCCAAATTCATTTAATTTCATCATAAAATATTCTATATTATTTTTTGGGTCTTGCAGGAATATGACCAGATCATCAGCAAATGCCCTTAGTTTATAAATGTCTTTTTTAATACATATGCCCTTTATTTTCTTGTCTTGCCTAATATCTCTATTCAAAACTTCCAACACCAAAATAAACAGCAAAGGAGACAAGGGACATCCTTGTCTCATACCTTTTTGAATTTCACATGAGTTTGTTAAATCACCATTAATAACATTTTTTGCTTGTTGTGATGTATAAAGAGCTTTAACTCCTTGAATAAAATTATGTCCAAAGTCCATTTCTTCCAACACTTTAAACATAAACACCCAATTGCAATTGTGTGAATTTATTCTTATAATGTATGAGTACAGGACAAGACATTGAGCGGAAGATTCACACAGAGAGAATTAAACTCAAAATAAGGAAGAATTTCCTGACTGCAAAAGCTATTTAGCAATGAAACAGTTTGCCTTTTGAAGTCATGAGTGCCCTAGCACTGGAAGTTTTCAAACCAAGTGGATAGCTAATTGTATGTGATTCCTCCCTTGGATTAGAGGTTGGGCCAAAAGACCTTTAAGGTCCATTCCAACCTATGATTCTATGATTCATGCCTATTTCTATTAAACTCTCTATTATCCAACAATAGGTTTTCCAACTGATGCTTAATAATAATTACTGTACTTGTGCAAAGAGTTTTAAAGAAGTTGTATTATTTTTGTAAAAAAATCCAAAGATAGGTGGGTCTCTGACTGCACTAGGAACCATTGGAGTTTTAATTAGGATATTCAATAAGATTTAAATCCTGAACTCACAGAAAGCTCACCCCACGGCATCCAAATGCAGTATTCTCTCTCATGACTTGTCCTGGAGATGGAATTTGGGAATATTTGTATTTCTGCAGGCCAAGTGGAAATACAAAGTGTTAATATGAAGACAATCCAAAATTGTTTGGAGATAGAAAGAGGAAACTGGAGCTATTAGACACTGTATCCATGATGAATTGAAACAGTAAATTCTGACTCAAAGACTCTTTCTTGATATAAGAAGGAAGATGGCAGAAGAAAAGAGAAGATATTGTGATAGAAGCTCCTTGTGATAATAGTAATAATAAACTTGTAGACACCATAACAATGATAGGAGTACACTGAATTGCATCTTCAGTCAACCTGGACATGCTTTAAAAACTAACTGCGGTGGTGCTTCGACTGCACTTTTGATTTTTCTTGGAGTGGAGGCACAGAAGTTGGAGGACATTTCCTTTCATCATTCTGTCCTTTATTTATTTTCACTCATTGCTTTGCAGTAATTACAGTCCAGGTTCAGTTTGTGAGACCATTCAGATAACCCTTTTAATAAATAATAAGAGTACCATTTATTGATTTAGATATTGGCTGGTTGGGAAACACAGACTATGCAAGGCAATGAAAATAATGTCACTCATTTTTCATTTTATGCTGCATCCTTCCTGCATCCTACCTTGGCTACTTGCTCTTGCATAAACAATCGGAGACCTTATTTTCCTCTCCCCGGCTATATTACTATAAATCTGAAGAACTTTACTAAAATCAATGGAGTTTATCAATTGAACCCCTTAATAGACCAGGAAGATAAAAAGATATTGTTAAACACACCAACCCAAGAAAGAGTCCACCCTCTACTGGAATCAAACACAATTCTCAGCAATTTTGACAGAGCCAGAATCTCAACCATAATATCAGAAGAATTATTGTGTTCAGGTGATCTTTATTATCCCTTCCAATTCTATACAGATATAGATGAACACAAGTGCTTTCTGAAAAATCCACCTGTGAGCAAATACTAGAAGGCCTACTGTATTTTGCTGAATTTCTCCAATGAGATGAAAAATGCTTCCATATTTTTTTATGGCTGTTGAATTTACCTTAAACAAAAGTACCAGCCAATATTCTTCCCACCCAAGACTTCTGCACGCCCTCCCACCCATCTCTGTATATGACAGCATCAACCATGGTGTTGGCAGCCCAAAACAAAGATTTGGGATTCTCCTCTTTATTGAATAAAGTCTGGGGGACAAGAAACAAGAGGTTTGCAGTTACATGCAGCCATGAAACCGTATATATAAAAGGTATAGATGTAGTCTCCTTTCTGATGCACAAAGTTTCATCCTTTGTATACATTTATCTTCTCTAATTTTTCTTCTTTTGTTAATCTCTGCTTGACTTCTAGAGTTTCTGCTAATAGCATTCTGTCTAAGGCCCTCAGACCTTTAATTTTCAAACCCTTCTCTGCCTTGCCTACAGAGCAGACCTGCAAGAGTAAAACTTGCCTCCCATGTTGTTTAGAGCAAGTGCAAAGTCTAAGATTTGAAAGTTTAATTCAAATAGGCTCATTAGCCCATGTTTGACCCATTGGCTTCACACTACACTGAAAAAAACTATTTTATAGCAATAATCCATCATTTAATACTCCTCTACAAAAAAAGATACAGAACACACTTCTGTTTTTCTATTTCCCATATATGAAAATAAATTAGAATGTTATATTTGCTTATCAGGTAGCATTATTTTACCAATAAAACTCTTATAACTAATAACACAATCCTGTATCTACCTCCTTAAAAGTAAACCCCACTGGATTCAGTGTTTAATGTTTAAAAGACTGCAGCATATCTTTATTATTTGATTATTTAATGCTACCTATTTTGAAATAACATCTGAAAACTTCAGAAGCACAAACGTCAGCGCAATCAACTTACAGAAACAGACCTTAAAAGTTGTAACGACATGATAAATGTCTTGGTGATGGATCCCCACCATGTAGTCATGCCCTGGAGATAGATACTCTGTGCCAACAAGGGAAAAAAGGGAAACCTGAAGGATAAGCCTATTAATACTGTTTGTGTTTTCACTGACTTCTTTGAGCAAGATAGATATTGCCTCAATTTTTTATATGGGGTAATTACAGTAGAGTATGGATTTGTTTGTCAGTTTACAGGGAGCCAATTAAGCAGGGCAAAACAGAACGTAGAGAATTAACTTTCAGCAAACTTCACCACAGCATAGATGAATTATAAATAAATAAACAAACAAACAAACAAACAAACAAACAAATAAATAAATAAATGCAGAGTGTGAATGATTTCCAGATTTTACCTTCAGTTCAAAGTTAGTGGTTTTGGAGATAGTGTTCCTGCCCCTTCACAAATCCCACTTAATTCCACCCCTCTCCATGGTTCTCCTGTTTTGTCTATAGCTCCTTTGACTTTATTGTTCTATCAGTCGTGAACATCTTATACCTATGTTTTATCTTTTCAATAATTGTTAGCCAAGTTATCATAAGGAAGGAGAAAAATAATATATAAGCCTGGGTAAAATCTAACATTTGGGTTTCCCTTGTAGATAATACTAATTGTTGTTATTGGGGTAGTCCAGCAGGGTTTTTTAAAAAACAAATTAACCCACTCAACTATGTTTCACGATCTTCTAAATATGCTGCTCCAGGTGAAAGAGGTTTGTTTCAAGACTGGTCTACAACCAGAAAAATGTCTATTACTTCTAGTTTAGACTTTAGAGAATTAATTTCCAGAAAATTGTGGGACCACTCTCAGAACAGCTGGATTAGCATGGTTGGGAAAATATTTTATTTTCAGAATAGTAGGTTTGCAAAAACTTATCAATATACATGCCATAGCAAATTCTTTATTGTTCCAACAAAAATTGAAAAAAGTTTATAAGCTTTTGAATTTTCCATTATTTTTAATCAAGAAATATATTTTACCTAATATGTATTCATGATTTTATGTTCAAGTAACAGATGAGGAGTTCTGCTGATTTAATATATATATTTTTTTCTTTTAATCCCTTGCACTGAGTTGGAGTTGGGGCAACTGAATGGAGCTGAGCATTTACTGGCTGGATGTCCTTCTTGATGCCTATGCAGAGTTTACAGCAGACAATTACTCATTGCGCTCAGAGAGAGAAATATCTGCCACTACCTAGGATCAAACTCAAAGCCTACTGATCATGAGGTGAGAACTCCAGCTCCAGGCCACCACAGTGCTCCTGCTGATTTAGTACAATATAGGTATAAAATCGTAAACTGGTTAGGTTATTTGCTGTCAATATCAAAGGACCACTAATTATGTTAGGAAACATAAGAACATATCAATAGCTTAACTGGATCAAGCTGAGACAATTCAAGACTAGCAATTGGTTTCTTGTAATGGGTCAAGCAACTGCTTTTTGGATGTTCTCAATCAGGAGATGGAGACTTAGTTCTACCCTTGTGCCTTTTCCTACTTGCAACTGGTTCTTGGAATCCTGGTATCCTCAGTCTGGAGATAACATTGAGTCCAAAAATTAGAACATCTATCTATCTATCTATCTATCTATCTATCTATCTATCTATCTATCTATCTATCTATCTATCTATCTATCTATCTATCTATCTATCTATCTATCTATCTATCTATCTATCTATCTATCTATCTATCTATCTATCTATCTATCTATCTATCTATCTATCTATCTATCTATCTATCTATCTATCTATCTATCTATCTATCTATCTATCTATCTATCTATCTATCTATCTATCTGATATGCTTTCCAGGAAAGATGATTAGGGACAGATGCAAAATTCAGTCTATACAATCATAATGATTCTCAAAGAAACTGTATCTTTGGAATTTTCACCTTGATTTAGAAATTATATCTTTGGAATTTCACACCTTGATTCACAAAGTTAAAAAAACTAGTTACCATGAATATGAAGGAATAGAATATGAACATTGGATAAAAATGCTCATCTAACAGTGGGCTTTTTAAAGTGAATATAGAAAAAATAATGTGGAAATCGAACTAGGCAGAATTACTGAAAATATGACAGCAAGAAAAAAGTAAAATTGACAGAACTGGTCATTCTTATTCTGATTTTTGGTGGCAATTAACAGGCTAGTAATATTTTTATATTATTTATATATATTATTTTTACTAAATATTTCACCATTAATTTAGTATTTTGATACTGTCTTTTTAATTAAAGAATCAAAACTCTCCAGTTTAATGGCAGTTGTTCATTAAATAGCAGGTGTTCACTTGAGATGGCTGAAACACAAAAGACAGCTCCCCTGGGATTAAACAAAATGCCAGCTAAAGGTTCTTTGTACAGGTGGACCCATATCTTATTCCTTGGCTTTACCCAAAGAATGGAACTTATCTGGCAGCCAAAAACAGCAAGATTTTTTTTCCAGAAAGTTAATTTTTCAAGTTATTTCAGTATATCAAATACCAGAAGTAAAAGCATTGCTCAAATAGTTCAGTAGATAAATGGAAGGAAATATGGAGACTGTAATATTTTCCATTAGAAATTATGGAGGAATATTATTCAGAGCCCTAACAAAAAAAATGGTGTGGGGAAACTGTAAGCATCTTTCTGTGAATCAACTATTTATTTCTAAAATAAATTTCAGTAGTAAGGATTTGATTATCATTGTGGTACGAATGGGTTCCATTTCCAGAAAGATACATGCATTAATTTTTACATACTTTGTCTTTTATATACATCTATCCTCTTTGTATTTTTTGAGAAGCTACAAAACGTATATGTGAACGCACTTCACCTCTCTTATGACATATTTAGACATTACCCATCAAAAACAGGTCAGATGAAGCAATTTTCTTTGCAGTATTTTTAAACATTTCAATTAAAAGTGGCTTACCAGAGGTTTTTTAGATGCAAAATAGAATATGACTACTAAAATTCATTTTTTTATAACCTATTTTTTTCCAGAGTTTGAGAAGTGAGTGAAGAGCTTCTAACCATCCAAGCACAAGCGAAGAAACAAGGGGGGAAATGTTATTATTGAAGGACACATTTTTAAATTATTTTAATAGAATATTATATTGTGCTTTTTCTCCAAATACATTTTGCTCTCTTGATGATAAAGATGTAAATCTGTATGATAAACATCTATAAAATAAATAGAACTGAGAAGTGTATCTTAAAAAAGAATGTTTCAAGTGGCGTAAGGAAGAAAAAGAATCAATAGAAATGCAGTTATTACAGTGAGTCAAATTCTTAAATTATAAAGAGAGCTGTCTTATAGAAAGACAATAACATTCAAAGATATATATAAGAAAAGGAGTGAAGGTTTGCATCGTGCAGTTCCACATGCAAAAGTAAGTATAATATGAAAAGTCTGTTCATATATGTACTGGCCTGGTACTCAAGATACATTTTTTAGCCAAGATTAGCACAAATAAGAACATATGAAATGGAACATACCGTATTTTTCCATGTATAAGACGCTATTTTTTCCTGCAAACACCCTGTTCAAAAATCAGGTGCGTCTTATACAAGTGCAGCGTCTTATACACTGAAAAATAATGGTAACCTCTGCAGCCCAGGGCATGCCTGTGTGGGTTCTTTACATGCCGCTGCCATGCCGCCTGGTGCAGGAGGATATCGCTGGCCCGAGATGTCACCTGGATGGGGAGAAAACCAGCCCGAGATGCCGCCTGGTGCTGGAGGATCGTGCTGCCCCAAGGATGCCGCCAGTCCCACTGAAGACACCTTTTATGACCCGTTTTTCACCGGCGCAGCTTGGGCTGAAGCCGCAAGAGGCCTCGGGAAGCCGCCACAGTACAGTGATTGACGGCCGAGAGGGTGGGCGGGACTAAGCCCACAGAGCGCCATCTGATTGGAGGAAGTCGCCTCCCTTGTGTGATGGCATGGCCACTTGTTTTACTGCCACTAAAGATGTGGTTTGTTTAATATTTAAAATGTTGATTTCTGAATTTTTGTTTAGAAAATTGGGGGCCATCTTATACAAGGGTGTGTCTTATAGATGGAAAAATACGGTAAATTAAATTCAGCTTCCAGAAAGTGCTTGGGGGCATTGAGAGCTCTACAGTGCCTTGCAAGAGCATACTATATCCTATTCCCTTTTGGGATGGTTTAGTGAGTTGAAGAGGAGGCATCTTACAATTTTCCAAGTAAAGGTGTTGAGATTCTTGGCCCAGTACCCAGAGACTGGATGGGCCTGCATGAGGTAGAACTTTTTTATTCATCACAAACATACTTACAACAGTCAAATATTATTACTATCATTATCATTGATTACAATGCCCCCCTCCCCCCATGATTCTTCTACTCCCCACAGGCTGACTTAGAAAGTAAAAATGGAAACTGGCTACAGGCAATTGCTTTCCCAGGAACTGTGCAAATTTCTTTTTCTACTCTGAAAAAAAGATGTCAAAAGTAAGCTGGGATAATAGGAGACAATTGGGAAGTATAGGTAGTTCTCAATTTATGAACACAATTGAGCCCAACATTTAGGTTGCTAATTGAGACATTTGCTAAATCAGCTTTGCCCCATTTTACGACTTTTCTTGCCATGTTTGTTAAGTGAATAATGGCAGTTGTTAAATTAGTAACATGGTTGTTAAGTGAATCTGGCTTCCCCCGTTGACTTTGCTTGTCAGAAGTTTGCAAAAAAAGTGATCACACGACCCCGGGACACTGCAACCGTTGTAAATATGAGTCAGTTGTCAAGCATCCCAATATAAATCACATGACCATGGGGATGCTGCAACGGTCATAAGTGTGAAAAATGGTCATGTCACTTTTTTCAGTGCCGTTGTAACAGCAAACAATCACTAAGCAAACTGTTGTAAGTTGAGCACTATCTGTACTCTTCCAAAGAAATCCCTGGGCTTAAGTTTACTTAATTTTTATTAGTTAAATTTTACTTAATTTTCTAGGAATGCCTGTAGGAGGGACTTGGACATGCTCAGAAACATCATTACCTTCTTAGTCATACCTTAACTACCAAATCTTGGCTGCAAACATGCCAATGACTGCTACCATCCAATGTTTGGATTTTTGCAGCCAAAATTTCATAAATGTTCTTCCTTAATTCCCAATACTCCCTCCCCCCCCCACACACACACACAGAGCCTCAAAATTGCCTCAAATTATCATGTTAAGGCAATTTTGATTGTGCTTGTATCTGTGTCTGTATGATTGTGTTTGTGTCTGTGTGTGTGTGTGTGTGTGCTTCAGAGTACAGGTAGTCCTCAACTCACAACTGTTCATTTAGTGACTGTTCAAAGTTACAGCGGCACTGAAAAAAGTGACTTATAACTGTTTTCACAGTTACGACCTTTGCAGTATCTCCATGATCATGTGATCAAAATTCAGATGCTTGGCAACTGGTTCAAATTTATGACCAACACTGTATTCCAAGGTCACGGGATCATCTTTTGCGATCTTAAGATAAGCAAAGTCAGTGGGGAAGCCAGATTCAATTAACGACCGGGTTTCTAACTTATCAAATGCAGTGATTCCCTTAACAACTGAGGCGAGAAAGGTTGTAAAATGGGGCAAAACTCACTTAATAAATGTCTCACTTAACAACAGAAATTTTAGGCTCAATTGCGGTCGTAGGTTGAGGACTATGTGTATTCATGTGTGTTTTCAGGGTTTTAAGTATAAAAGGGAAAAGAAGCCTGAAACATAGCCTGAAATCATTTCTAGAAAACTCTATTGGTCGGGGGGGGGGGGGGACGGGGATTCAAAAGGTTTAAAGAATGAATGGGGAATATAGTTTATAATCTTTGCTGCTTTGTTGTTTCATCTGGTTATTAGCCACCTAGAGTCTCTAGAGCAGAGCGGGATGCCAGTTCAGCAAATAAATAAATAAATAAATAAATACAGTAAGTATTTGTTAATCATGGTAATACTGCTAAGCTTTTATTCCTTTAATAAGCTTTAGCAGCTCTGCAGTTTTAATGCAAATGAGCCCCTGAGACTCAAAGGATCAAAATAAATATTTGTTTTTTATTCAATGAGGCTGTTATATTTTATCTGCCCTGACCCTCCTCTTGCCTTATGCATAGCAGATGCATGCAAAAAAGCGTCCTTAGAAAAGAATGGGCTTCTTTACACAAATACACACATATTTGCCTGTAATTTCCTTTATATCTTTAAACATTTCCATTTTCGGCAATACATCTGCAGTATGCCAGTCCTTGGTAGTAAAATTAAATGCAGTAATTAATAAAGGATTGTTCACAGAGAGAGAGAGAGGGTATAATGGTTTATCTGGGCAGAAGGACCTGCAATTGTTCAAACAGTACAATTGCTTTTGCTTTGGCCATCTGCTGCTTAAAGAGAAAAACAAAACTCTACAATTGACAGATACTTACTTTGCTTGAGAAAGCAGAACTGGCAAATGTTAAATACACCACTTGGTAACTTATTGGGTCCATAAAGTGCATTGTAAGTCGATTGGCATTCTTATTGACAAATGTGTTTTGGTGCTACTGAAGTTAAATTTTACTTGTTTATCAGAGATAAGCTGCAAACATTACTAGGGATATGAATGTTGCTGAGTCGAGAGCATTTTCTTACTGTAGATCTGAAGAAGGTATGTCACTGACAGATCAGTTGCATAAAAAACATTTGTCATTCAGATCATGATGGGGTAGAGAAAATGGCTGCTGTCATCCTTCCATTAAGTTTGAGCTTTACAATAGCTGTCCCTACTGATACAGAAGCTATCAATGCCAATATGAATTGATAATCATTTTCCTGTTTGAAATAGCCTGAACTAAGATGGATTAGCCCACCGCAACCACACAAATGTCATGCTAGAAACTTTGCTATGTCCCAAGCCAAAACCTAATTTGTATCATTTGAAATTATTAAATTAAAGGGAATAATCAATATGTTTACTGGCAGGAGATGGATGGTGCAAAATCAAATAATAAGTACATAGATATGACTACAAAAAAGGTGTTAAAGGACAAAGTCTTCTGACTAGCTTTCAAGATCCCACCCCACCCCCCACCCCACCCCCCAAAAAGAAGGCATTGGGAATTCCCAGTTTGCAGTTAAAGAACTCAGCCAAAGCGAATATGACAAAATTAAACACATGATTTTAAATCTGATGTTGTCCACCTTCATGCCATTCTTGGGGAATGTCCATGTGGAAGCCTCTATACTTGGGAAATGCTATATACTATTAAGGTAGGGAAGGACATAAAATTGGAGGCTATTATTGATATAGTTGCTAGTATGATTTTATTGGAGGCATTTCAATTGTGAGGCAGTCTGAGAAAGGTTCATCCAGCCTGCTTTTTTTCTTTCCTCTGCTAACCATTTTTATTAGTTCTATCAAGCCAAAGGATATTGACTGGGTAGTTCAGGCAATTCTTCATGCCTCATTGAGTAACCCTATTAAGGGAAATGAATAACTGACTGTATTATACAAGAACTACAAACCAATAGGTTAGGGCTTCCTTCATATAAACATCCCCTCACACATTTTTGAAGAAATAGTCATGCAAGGATTTACAAATATCTGTTGTGAACTCCGTGCGGCATCAGGAAGGGCATCCAGCCAGTAAATGCTCAGCTGCATCCAGTTGCCCTCACTCTGTCCCGAATTAA
This sequence comes from Azemiops feae, assembly GCA_023970755.1. Lineage (NCBI taxonomy): Eukaryota > Metazoa > Chordata > Lepidosauria > Squamata > Viperidae > Azemiops > Azemiops feae. The sequence goes on along the minus strand of JALGBA010004003.1, from coordinate 581,926 downwards.
GGGATTACAGGGTTGTAAAAAGATAGATTTTATTCATGCAAGGATTTAGACTGAAAAGTCATTCCTTTATGTACGCTCACATATTCTCTTACATTCATCCCTTCTGACACATTCATGTACACTTTTCCATTTCAGACATAGACGTTCACACCTTCTTGTACAAATCCGACATGGCAACTGGCAACAAATAGTCTCCATTGGTACAGTTTTATTGTGGCGGGGCCAGAGATTTCTAGAGGAGCCTGTGACAGTATTGGGGGAAGAGCAATGTCTGTCCTGAGAATGCAGCAATTAAGATTCGGCTTTAAAATAGTCTCACCAGCCATAATGGAAGGTATTTTAAATTAAAGATGGATCCTGAGTTGCGTGAATTTCCAACACTGACCTGATCCAAACCTGACCTGAATTGCATTAATTTCCAACATTGGCCTGATCCAATATTGGTCCTGAGTTCCATGAATTTCTAACACTGAGCTGAGCTGAGCTCAAATTCATAAATGCGTTGCTGAAATACAAAGCTTAGTGACTTTGCTCTCATTAGCAAAAGAAAATCCCAAATGCCAAACTTGTAAATCTTTTAATAGAATGGAACGAGATATTGTAGATTCTTAACATAACGCAACCTGACTGATTCCAGAAGAATCTATACAGAAGATTTGGATTTAGGCTTCTTCAAATTCTGGAGGATTTTGAAAAAGACAAAGAGAAAAGAAGTCTTGTTTTTGAATTGACTTAAATGATATTGTCATCATGGTTAACCCTTTCTTGGTGCATAACCCTGTAGAGGAAGAAGAGAAGGGACTATTATAAAATGACAGATGTAAAGTGTTTTGAAGTAGACTCCTCAAAATTCAAATTGTTTTAAAATATCTCTTGTTGGTTGGTGTGTTTAATACTACCTTCCTCAAAGAAATTCAAGATACTATTTCTACTTCTCATCTTACTCACCCCAAACAATAGACAGTTCCTACAGCAATTCTAAAAATAACTTTGGCTGACTGATAGAAGCTACCTCAGAGCAAGTGATGATTTTCCATATGTTTTAGAATTTTACTTGGGCATTGTAAGCTGGAGATTCTTTTTCAGATGAAACACCAAGTATGTTTGGAACTATTAGCTTTCTAATGAAGTTATGTGTCCAACATAAGCGCTGTCATCATGATTTGTTTGAGACATCTATATCTGCACACAAACCCACATACAGTACATGTACACAAAGGCATCCATATTATGGTGGAGCAATATAGTCTGCAAAAGGAAACAACTTCCTTCCTTCCTTCCTTCCTTCCTTCCTTCCTTCCTTCCTCCCTCCCTCCCTCCCTCCCTCCCTCCCTCCCTCCCTCAGGCTTCAGATTCTACATCCTATATTCAGACTTCTGTACATTACATACATATACATATACATATACATATACATATACATATACATATACATATACATATACATATACATATACATATACATATACATATACATATACATATACATATACATATACTTGGTCCCCAAGTCTCTTCAAAACGGGAGGGGAGGGAGGTAAGGAGCAGAAGCGGTTGGACAGCCACCCCCCGGGTGCCCGCACGCGCGCCAGAGGAGCGATTGAAAACAAGAGAACAACCCTCGAATCCACAAACAGGTTGATAGACACAGAACAACTCAATGCACTATGGCTGATTGAAATGAACGGGCCAATGACACGCTTGAGAAGCCGGGCGCACAAGCAAGCAGCTATATAAGCGAGCTCCCAGATCTCCTTTTATCTTTACTCTGACGACGTCGGCAGTTTGGCCGACAAAAGCTAAGTGATTTTTACCAACAGGCTTGTTTATATTAAACAGTTTTGTTTATACTCTTATCCTGGTGTTCGTTTTTCTTTCTTTTCAATCTTGCTAACATGCACATACCCCGGGCATATCTGTTCAATAACACAGTCCTCGATCTCCAGGAGAAATATAAACCAGCTGTTTATTGTTAAAAAGTTTAAAACAATAAAAACAACTATTTACAATATTAAACCAACTTAGCTTTCGCTGGTCCACTGCCAGCATCTTCAGAGTGAAGTTTCGGGGGTGGTCTATAAAAGTAATCTCCACCCCCAAAACTTCACTCTGAAGACGCTGGCAGTGGACCAGCGAAAGGTAAGTTGTTTTAATATTGTAAATAGTTGTTTTTATTGTTTTAAACTTTTTTAACAATAAACAGCTGGTTTATATTTCTCCTGGAGATCGAGGACTGTGTTATTGAATATATATATATATACATACACACACACACACACACACACATATATATATAATTGCTAATATCACAGACACACACTTCATCTGCATATTCTTTGACATCGGATGAAAAGTATCCTTCTCTCTCCCCAGAGTTTCTAATGGAATTCTTCTGAAGTAGACTCCGTCCTTTATACTGAACTGGGGGGGGGGGAATGTAGGGAGGGACTAAAATTTGCAATTCTAAAACTGTCACTTTCAAAGAAGCATTTGAAACTGCTACCATGTTTGCCTCATGTAGATCAGTATCAAATTAAATTTCCCTCTTGTAGCTGTTGTGTTGGGAACATAATGCAGGGAGTGTTGTTTTGCTTCATCACCGTCTTTCTAACTGTGACATCCTTTTCAGTTTAAATTATACAAAAGCGAATCGTTATTAAGGCCTTCTGTTTACCATCTTTAAAAGATTTAATTTATCCCAATAAACCTTGTGAAGCAGACCTTTTGGATTTCACAATGACATATAATTTACTTGGAACAAATGCTTTAGGGCCACATAAAGACTATTCATCAAGCCAATCTGAATCTGAGGCATCCTAGAAAAAAAGAGCCTTTTGTCTAATTGTTTTCCATCACAAACAACATGTGGGAAAGAGATTTAGGCAATATTTTCAAACACTGCAAGCAACGCAATTATTGTCATTGCCAATGCTAGAGATAGCTTTGCAATCATGGTTGTATTTTATCTTTAATCACCCATTCACTGGAACCAATTACAAGCTCACCATTGATGAGATGTTTAATAATATTAAATACAAAAACCTCAGATTTCAATAACAGTGAATTTGCCACAGAAGCCAACAAAAGCCAGGAAATTGGAAGGCAAAGTCTTCTATGTGACACCTTGGTAGAGGAGAATTTGAGTGAGTCAGGCACAAACAAAAGAAATGTCAGTTTTACAACAAGAGATTCTCCATAATTCTTTATTTCCATTTCAGATTGTTGCAAAACACTGACTTTTTTAAGGTCAGCAATCCCCAGACTGACCCAGGCCTGGAATTAGCTGACTTGACTGTTTCTTTTCAATATGAGAGAGAGAGAGAGGGAGAAGGGAGGCAGGGCTGTATGAGCCCTGGTGGCGCAGTGGTTAGAATGCAGTATTGCAGGCTAACTCTGCATTCCACTGCCAGGAGTTCAATCCTGACCGGCTCAAGGTTGACTTAGCCTTCCATCCTTCTGATATTGGTAAAATGAGGACCCAGATCATTGGGGGCAATATGCTTACTCTGTAAACTGCTTAGAGAGTGCTGTAAAGCCCTCTGAAGCGGTATATAAGTCTAAGTGCTGTTGCTATTGCTATCAGGATGGGAAGGGTGCTAACGCCATTAAAATCATTTACAGAAATTATGTTACTTGTTCTTGCCAGAGCTTTCAGAAAACTAATCCATAGTTAAAATAATTACAAATGTAGATAATACAAGACGGCCTGGACTAAAAAAGGCCCCAACAACATACAACATGGCTTTAGTGATATAAAGGGAATGGCCTTGGGAGACAGGAGGAAGAGCTGCAGATCAGATAATGATAGCAGAAGCAGCAGCTTAGCCTGCAGAAGCAATGGAGACACGACAAACATCTCAGAAGGGACCTCCCGGTTTCTTGGACTGCAATAAATGAATAAATAAATGTACTTTCAGACTGGCAAGATTCTGTGAATGTAACCTTACAATAAAAGTTAAAACGAATACTTGTAAGAGATGACCAGACTGAGCCTGAGAGAGGGGTTCAAACACATCATCAGACATGAGTCCCTGCATGCCCACAAGAGATCTAAGTCCATCCCACCTTGAATGCCTTTCTTATCTCTCGGGGAAAGTTATTGCCCTCTGAATCACTGGGGACGGGGGCTTCTACCAGCATATCATAATAATCTAGTCAAGATGGCAGGCTGAACACCATTCCAACATATGGATTTGTTCTGGAGCTGTTATGGATTCAATAGTTAATGTCAATAATGAATCTGTTAATTTCAAAGCTGCATAAATGAATGATTACCTACTTACTTTCCAAACAAGGCCCAACTGCTATTATTAAAAGTCATTACTGCTAATTTGGAATTATAGAATTATAATAATTGTGGCCTTAATTCAAAAGACAGTTGAAAGGTTTAGGGGCTGAAATTGTAAAGGGGCTGAAAAAGAACCTGAATGGTGGGGTGTATACATACACACATACAGCCTGCACACATAAAATCATTTTTCTCCTTTTAGTGAACTTTGATCTCTGCCTGAAAGGTCAGCCATCTGCATTCTATTCCAATTTCTCTGTATCCCCATTTACCTAATTAATGCATCATTTCTCAGCCAGGCACTTTATAAAGGTCCATAGGAAAGCATGGTGGCATAAGAGAGCTGTCAGTCTTTGGTTATGGTCCTGTAGCTCTAATTCAAGAATTAAATAACTGTCTTTTCTAAAAGTCATTACATGATTTATTGGAATATGGGTGGAAACAGCCCTTGGGGTTTGTGCTCCAATTCTGGTTTTAAAAGAGTGGCTGCTAGCTATGACTATTTGATTTCCTCATAACCAACTGAATAGCTCTGCCTGTTTCTATGATAATTAAATGTTTGAAATTTATTTTCTTATGGGTTACATGCATTCAGTTAAGTTTTTTTTACTTCAGCCCTACGACGATGCTTAGTTTTGATTGGGGGTGGGGATGAAGTTGTTGTACTGTGAACAGGCTAAATTAAACACTTTTCCTGAGGTTTAGAATCATCTTATTCAGCAAAACAGTAAGGCTGATCTTTTTCCTGTTGTCCAAAGTGCTTCAGCAAAAAACTGGAACCTGAAAATTACAATGGTGGTAAATCATACTGCATGAATGAAAAGTAATCTGTTATTTCTCTAGGGTGTTTTGGCCTGTCTTTAAACATGAGGCTAATATCCAGAAGAATATAAAAGACCCTTAAGATATTTAGACATAAATATATGTCAGACCAATGAATTCATTGTGCCTGATATCTTTAAGCATCCTCTATTATTTGTATCTTCTGCTGTGATTTAAAATTCACATCTTTCTGAGATGCAAATATGGAATGATGCATAAAAGAGTTTGTCCTAAGTAGTAAGTTAATGTAAAATGATCTTAGGCAGATATTTCTGAAGATGCAAATTAGATAGGAAGTAAACTTCACTGAACACGACGACTTTCTCCTGAATAAATATAGATAGGCTATGTTTAGTAATAAAAACTGATTAGTATCTCTAGTTGCACACTATGTCCTCCCATTGTATATTTTGTAATATGGAATTAAGGGAAACATTTTCTTGTTTTAAAAAAAAATGAGGTGCCACAAATCCATCAAGTATATGAATAATATTCAATATAAAATGCCAGTATTTTAAATACAGAACTTTGAGCAAGAAGTAATAATATATAATAATTCTGTGAAGATGTTGGAAATGCAAACAGCAAGACTATTAAGACTAAAGCTTTCCCAGTTACCAACCCCCCCCCCAAAAAAACCCATTCACATAAACATTCAGCAAAATGATTGCATTTTCAGGGAATTATGTCATTTAAAATGAATTTGGGTTAAAGTAGCTTTAACTTCATCTGTGCATGCTAGATAACTCCATTTACAGTTGTATGTCAGTATGAACTACCTACAGATATTCTAGGGAAGGGGTTAGGCCTGGGCCACAGACCGGTACCAGTCGTGGCCTGTTAGGAACCAGGCCGCAGAGCTGGAAGTTAGCGAGCAAAATTGTGTATACGCAGGATCTAGGCTACACGCTCCTTCCTTCCTCCCCCCCCCCCGGTCCATGGAAAAATTGTCTTCCACAAAACCAGTCCCTGGTGCCAAAAAGGTTGGGGACCACTGTTCTACACTAGTTAAGATGAAAACCCCTACTACAATACCACTTCTGCAATTCATACTTTTTCTGTCTTTCCTTTTTATTATTTATTTTCTTTCCTATTTATTATTATCTGGCTGCAATTCAATTCTCAGGGGCTTTCATGATATGCATTGTATATCCAAGGTACATTAAACATAACACATTATACTGAAGTCAAAACTAATAAATCACCTCAACGACAGTTGAAAAAAATGGTTAGGGTTAGTTAATTAAAGGCAAATAATAAAAAATAATAATAAAAGATGGTGCGAGTCATGAACTGATATGAAATGTGTTCCAGAAGAGCTTAGTTCTTAATATCCTTAGACATCTTTCATCTGAACTCTTGCAACCTGCTCTTCATGGGGCTGCTCTTGAAGAGCATTCAGTAGTTTCAGCTGGTCCAGAATATTAGCAGCATGGATGGTGTTGGATATACCACAGTGCATCCACGTAAAACTGCTGCTTGTAATCTATACTGGCTCCCACCAGGCTTCCTAATGCAAACTGGGGTCAGGTTATACATGGGACCACTTCTCCCTGTTGGTCTCTGTCCATCCTGCCAGGTTCATTGTTCCAACAATGAAGTAATGTCACTTGGTAGGTCCTCTGCAGGGTGCCTTTATTATTATGGCAAATGTCTAGTTCTACTTTACTTCTACTTTCTTCAGATTAAAAATTAAAATTGTGATTTTAGTTATTTGGGGAGAGGGGAAAAGATATTTCAAACATGGTTGTATCATTATAACATCATATATTATATGAAATACGACACATTTCAATGATTCTGAGTCTTAAAAACAATATATATATTGTTATTTACTCCTGCAAGCACCCATCTTTTATCTTGTATCTTTTATTTTGACTGATATATTATATTATATATAATATAATAAATACAACTTAAAATGTATAGAGAAGAAAATATGGACAGCTAAAATGCAGCAAACACAGGAAATTAATCTGCATTGCTGCTTAAAAATAGCACGGCATTTGAGCTGCTTTTTATTTGATGGAATCAACAATTAAAACCTGTAGCATGTCTCTTGGAAAAAGCTCAGGAATGTGTTTCAAGTGAGAGCATTTAAATAAATGAGATCATAATGTTTAGAAATGTAGTTTCCGTGAACTGCCTAATCCATTCAACTTTGCCAAAATCTACTTTATATCAATAGGATCTTATACATGATAGGATCCACTGCCTAGTCTCACAATTATTTGAAAATAGATTAATTTTCACTCTCAATTCCAAGTTTTGTAATTGCACTAGAAATATTTATTAAGCAAAAAAGCAAATTACCATTTTGCTGTTTTACTTGTATATGAATCTAGACATGAAATTCAGCTTTCTATGCAAATTGAAACATTAGACTCCAGTATGTTATTTCTAACTTGTAAATGATTACAGGAGCAGTAGGAGCTCAGAATGCTTTGTTGAAGCAAAGAACATGAAAGTATTAACTTTATGTTCTGCAGACAAACTTTGATTGGATTGATGGTTGAATCTTTCCTACATCAGTACTGGATATCATCTACCATTCTGCCTCAGGCATTAAGATAACGTAGCTGTTGCAGAAAAGTTGTATAGATTACATTGCTCTGTCCACAAACAAATGAAAAATGACCATGGAGTTTGGTGAGAACAATCAGGAGACTGAACTTTATCTTAGTCAAAATACACAAGTATGTTGCATTATATCATTAAGGGGATGCCCAAGCCTATTCTGGATGCTTATAACTGGCTATTATCCTGCTCAAAAAAAGTTGCTCATGACCTTTTTCTAAATTTGTTTAACATCAGTGGGCTCTACAACAACCAAATCATTTCTTCATTTCATAATCAAAGCAACCACAGTTTAAAAAGCATGAATTTGATACGAAGCATCATGACAGAAGCCACATGGAGACTTAGTTTCGTGCTGTGACTGTTGCTTTGGGGCTTTAAAAGTTTTATTATTAGGCTTAATTTGTGTGTTAAGCCTGTTTTATAAAAGACCAATTTTCTAGCAACTGGATAGAAAGTTTACAGTCTCCTCGTGAGTTATTCCCCTCCTATTTGGATTACCACCATGTGTTTTACATGAAGCTGCCCTTGAAGATATTTGGGAATTTCAGCTGGTACAAAATACCTCTGCTCCATGAGTTGCATTAGTTATCAATATGCTTCTCGATTCAATTCAAGGTATCAGTGTATTTGAAATCCCTCTTAATTCAAGACCAAGTTATTTCCAGTGATATCTACCCATCCTTTAGATTGGTCAAGAGAAGCATGCAATAGAGTGCCATCCTGTGGGAAGAGAGCTTTTTTCTGCCATGTCATCTACCCAGTGGAACATCACCTCATCAGACTTGTCTCAACCTGTTTTGCCATGAAGCCTGGAGCCCAGATAGTGTGCCTGACCCTGTTTCTTGATTATATTGACTGTGGAGTATTATGAGTATTGTAAGCTGTCATTTTGTGTTATTAATGTTGTTTCCAAATTTATTGTTTTTAATTCTGTTTTAATTCTGTTTTAAGTGCAGGCCACACAGAGTCATGTATGTGAGAGGAGCAGCCATATAAATTAAATACATTGGTAAATACAAATTACTACCAAATTTTAGTAAATGGGCCACAAATTAGGGTTTAGGATCTGCATTGGTTGCCCACCTCTACCTTAGAGTCAAACTGTAGCTCACATTAAAGCTATCAGGGAAGTATTTTAATTTCAATTGTTTGAGGATGATCTTGTTTTTTATTGTAAGGGGGCAGGGAGGAATTTCCTCCTTTTATCATTGGCCATAATTCTAACAGTAATTGCGTTTCCGACACGTAGCAACAGAATTTAGGGGGGGAAATCCCTTTTGTGACAATAGGTGTATTTTATATGTATACAATGCTATAATATTGGTCTGTGGAAACTCAGATGACCCCTAGAAGACAGCAAAGAGCTATAGAAATCTTTTTGCTTCCACCTAGTGCTGGCCTGGATTTTCGCAGACCAGATGTGGACATTCTAGTTATGTATGAGAGATAAGCATCAATGAAATTTATGGCTATGTTAGGAACAATTATAAGTCATATATGTATAACAAAGGAGAATGTGTAGCAACATGATTCTTTGGCTTATCATGGTTTAAACTTAGAGGATTGGGTTTTTTCTGGTTAGAACCTGTTAATCCATCATACTCAAAGGTTTTCAACATCTTATAACATCTGTACATCTTGCAAAGGCACATCATCTTTTGATTCAGGAATAAAATTATTTAAGTTGTAGATGATCTTAAATTAACAATGTTGCAAGCTAAACATTTTTTCCAAATAGATGTTCACCAAGCTCCTAACTTCCAATAGCATTGAGTTTGATATACAAATTGCTACAAGGATAGATGACACAAGAGGAAATAAAAATTAAACCTATGTTTGGTAAAGTTTGGGGTACCTCAAGGTTCCATCTTAGGCCCAGTACTCTTCAATATCTTCATAAATTCATACTTAGATGAAGGAATAGAAGGGGAACTCATCAAGTTTGCAGATGACACTAAGATGGCAGGAATAGCCAACACCCTAGAAGACAAGCTCAGGATCTAAAAAGATCTTAACAGAGACTTGAACAATGGGCCCTATCCAACAACATGAAATTTAATGTGGAGAAAAACAAAGTTTTACACTTAGGCAGGAAAAACCATAGGTACAAGTACAGATTAGGGTCAAAAACAGTAACTGTGAGAGGAACCTTGGAGTCCTAGTGGACGATCACTTAAACATGAGTCAGCAGTGTGCTGCAGCAGCCAAAAAAACTAATACAATCCTAGGTTGTATAAACAAAGGCATAGAATCAAAGACATTACCACTTTATAAATCCTTAGTAAGACCATACCTGGAATACTGTGTCCAGTTTTGGTCACCACATTACGAAAAGATGTTGAGACTTTGGAAAAAGTGCAAAGAAGAGCAACTAAGATGATTAAAGGCCTGGAGACTAAAACATATGAAGAACAGTTGCAGGATTTGGGTTTGGCTAGTCTAGAAAAAAGAAGGATTAGGGGGGACATGATAGCAGTATTCCAATATTTGAGAGGTTAGCACAATGAGGAGGGGGTCAACTTATTTTCCAAAGCACCAGAGGGCAGGACAAGAAACAGTGGATGGAAACTAATCAAGGAGAGAAGCAACCTGGATTTAAAGAGAAACTTCCTAAGAGTAAGGACAATTAACCATTGGAACAATTTGTCTTCAGAGGTTGTAGGTGCTTCATCACTGGAGGTTTTTAAGAAAGACTGGACAGCCACCTATCTTTAATGGTATATGGCAGACATGTCACACTCGCGACATCACGTGATGTCGCGCAACGTATTGGGACGGTTTTGCCATTGCTGGCAATGGGGTGGGCACAGCTTCCAGATGACGCGTCCGGCCCACGGGCCAGCAGTTTGACACCCCTGGTATAGGGTCTTCTGCTTGAGCAGGAGGTTGGACTAGAAAACCTACAAGGTCCCTTCCAGCTCTATTCTGATTAAAGTTCAAGAACTGTATAGTGTATTGTAGTATAAAGCTAGAGACAACTTGTTTTCCTGTAGAAAATGAAATAAGTGGAGTATAGGTACTGATGTGTTAGACTCAACACTAGAATGCAAGCATAAAAGTTTCCTAGTTTACTTATTAGTACAATATGTAATTGGATGGAAACAGCTAGACTCAAAAATTTGTCTTACCATAATGACTCTAATTTTTTAAAGATCGAAAATGACTCTGACTAGAAAATACCATTAAACTACCAACTTGGTTAAAATTTAAAGGGTAATTCTCATATAATGCTTTTATTTAATAGCCCAATTTACAAAACGTCTAAAATTAATGCAGATCTTTTCAGGACAAAATCAGCTGTAACTGCACCAACTAATTTTTGCTCATTTGAACTGAATTATTAATAAGTGAGAAATATACCATATGTTCCCCAAAGAGCTAGATACATTTATTTCAAATAAAATTGCTGTGTTTGGTGGAATATAAGAGGTTTAAATGCTTTTGGAGAAATGGGTTACTTATATACTGATTTAATAGAGTATAAATCAGGCTGCATAATTAGGGGCACAGCTGGCTCCTAACCTAAAGCCAGCAGCTTTTGTTGTTTAAGTTCCTTTATCACCTGCATGGCTTTAATCAACAATAATTTGTTCTTCTCATAGAGTAATAAGAGTTAATCAGTAATTTTTCTGTTTGTACTACTGTGACAGGGCTTTATGGCAGGCTTAGATTAAACTGGTTATATTTTTATTTTTAAAATATTTGTCTTGCCTTCATCTTCTAAATCACTTCATCCATTTTTTTTGTACTCTGATCTTAAAGAATTTAACAATGTGAAGTCTTGACGATGTAATCTTTATCTATAAGCATTTCTGCATAGGAAACTTTCAATCTATTAAGTGAGCCTATTTCCCAAACACACGACTACCTTAGTTTATACATAAGTATAAACTATGTATATGTATAAAGTTGTCCAGCATGCTTTGATATCTCAGCATGCTTTCTTTTTATATTTTTATATGCGAGTGGATAGGATTCAAGTGTACATAGACCTTAATGATACTGTATATAACCATAATAAGGTGCTGTAAATCATTGCTTAGTTATATCCCCAAATACTTCAGTTTGCATGTATTGGGAATCATTATTACAGTAGAAGACAGATATCTGAATATATATCAGGAAAGTATAAAAGCCATATCAAAACTTGAGGGCAATAAAGCTTGTTCTATTCTTAAGAGTTCTATAATTTTCTCACTTTTACCTTGGACTTTTCTATATCTTGCCTTTCCCCAATTTCGTGGTACACATCTGATTGGTGAGATTTGGTTCCATGAAGCTTTGGATTTCTTCCTTATGAGACCATTTTTTTCTGACTGATGCCAACATTTTGTTATTAGTAGCCCAGGTGCTGAGTATTGAGGGTGAAAATAGGAAACCCTTGAGGATTTTGGGAATTTTAAGTATTGTGTGCATTTTGCTAATTACAAAATGCTTGCCTTGATCAGCTTGATCTGTCACAAAATACTCATTTATTATAAGGCAAACATATTATAATGCACTTCCTCACCTCCTCTAGCTTTTGTTCTGTGCTATATTTACATTTGCTCTATTTACATCTTTATGCATAGATAGGCACAATCCAAATTATATAATGGCTGCAAACTCTCAGCATTTTTAAATTAGTTTCTACGAATATTAAAAGGACATTCACAGATCTCAGAGGTGTTATTATAAATTAGGATGGTGCTGCAGAAGGAGACTTTGCTCAGCAGCATTCCAGTTTCCCATTTTAAAATATGTAATTTTTAAAAATGCATAGTAAAGTAATGAGACCAGGAGTCTGGCAGGCAGGAAAGGAGTATTCACAGTTATGTTGGTGCCTAAAGGTCCTAAATTATCTACCACTGAGCTAAAATGAGAAAAAATGCTTGGCAGATGAAGAAATGGTGTTGAGCAGAAACTCAAGGATATGTCCATTGCAGAGTTTGAAAATTACCAGTAAAGCTTTATGTCCCAAACATGAAGGTGCTGGTTTAATGGCTTAAAAAAAAGGTTCACAAGCTTTTCAGATCACTTTATAATATACATTAGGTTTAGTGGACTGGGCAGATCCCTATATTAATGGAAAAAATAGCATTCTATAAGCTTTTAATACCTTGGTATCAGTCTTCTATATGAATAGGGTAGAAAAAACTCATTCAGTTTGCTATCAAAATTCCATTGTATTATGTCAGCAGCCAAAGCATTGAAGGTATGTACGATTCACTTGTACTACTGTATTGCCTTAAATACAGCCCAGTATAACTTCTTCTTCCCATTCTTCAAACCAGGAAAAATCTCAATGCCACTAACTGATAAACAATGTGGAATCCAATCCAGTCTTCAAAATTCTAAAGCCGATATTGTAACAACCCTTTTATTTATTAATTATTTATTAGATTTCTTTTTCTTACCTTTAATATTCTTATAAGTAACTCAATGTGGCAAACATATCTAATACTCCTTCCTCCGTCTATTTTCCCCACAACAACTCTGTGAGCTGGGTTGGACCGAAAGAGAGTAACTGGCCCTAAGTCTTGCATCCAGCTTTCATGCTTAAAGTGGGACTAGAACTTGCAGTGTCCTGAATTCTAGTCTGGCGCCTTAACCACTCGATCAAACCGCTTAATGTTATAAAATCTTTCTTAGTAAATATTTCTGAGCATTTCTTGATATATAATTTCAAAAATCGTCTATAAGTAGTAAAAAATCGGTGATAAGTAGTAACAGGAATCAAAATCAGAAATGGGATTACCGTATTTTTCCGTGTATAAGACGCTATTTTTTCCTGCAAACACCCTGTTCAAAAATCAGGTGTGTCTTATACAAGTGCAGTGTCTTATACACGGAAAAATAATGGTAACCTCTGCAGCCCAGGGCATGCCTGTGTGGGTTGCCATGGAGCCTGGTGCAGGTGTCAAGCCCCTGTGGGCTTGCCACTTATGGGAGGGGGGAGGGGGGAGGGGGGAGGGGGCAAGATCGTCAGCCGGCCGAACTTCCGGATTTGCCGGCTCAGCTGAGAAACTCGCATGCCAGAGCGTCTTATACAAGGGTGTGTCTTATAGATGGAAAAATATGGTATATCTTTCTGATGTCTGGAGTTCTATTGGAATTATGTCTATTCTGGAGCTGAATTCAAATTGTGTATAATTTCAGGTTCATTTATGGTCATGGGTATTTAGTATTTTTCCACTGAAGCATAGGTTTGGGGAAGATGTATTCGCTTGTTGATCTAAAAATAAATGTTGTGTATTGATGATATATCCTCTTCTTTCAGTGAAATGACTAAATTGGTGATTCAATCTTACCTGAATACAAGTAATGAAATGAAATCTTTCACTACAATGAGGCAACATTCAGTTAGAAAACTGAAGAAAACCATATCTTCAAAAACAAGGACTGGAAGGAGGAATGAGTGGATGTCTGAAGAGTGCAGTCAAAAATTCAAGATGGTGGCCATGATGGTGTGGTTACGTTTTTCCTGTTTCTTATGTCAATCAGATGATGATGATGATGATGATGATGATGATGATGATGATGATGATTATCATCACATCCTTTGCTAAGCACATTGGGCTACGAGTATATTGCACAATTTTTGGTCTGCAGGTGCAGTCTCTGTATCCTTCCATTTAAGGTTAATGTTTTTCAGATCTTCCTGAAATTTTTGATGCCAGGTTTTCTTTGGCCTTCCTCTTTTTCTACCACCATCTGGTGGTATCCAGTTGATTGTGATCTTGGCCTGACATTGCTCACTCATTGCTCACTCACACATGTCCAGCAAAGCACATTCTATGTTCTAGTCACTATCTCAGAGAGTGTTCAGGAACTACGTCTTTATAGAATTTCCTCATTTGTGACATGGTCCCAATATGAGATATGAAGAATCCTTCTGAGACAATGTTGTTGGAAGACATTGATCTTATGAATAATTCTTGTTATAGATTTTCAGGTCTCACTTGCATGGATGGCAGTTGGTGTGATAATGGCATTAAGTAATCTGACCTTGGTTGCTGTGTTTATAGCGAACGTGGTCCACATTTAGTGCATATGTTGGAAGACTGCAGTTGCTTTACCTATTAGGCATTTCACATCTGCTTCTGTTCCCCCATCTGTATCCATGATGCTACCAATCTAGTTCAATTGGTCCACAAATTTCAAGGCCTGTCCTCCTAATGTTATTGGAGTATAGTCTTGAACATTGCCAGCTTGCATCAGTTTGGTTTTTATCTTTACTAATTTTTATACTCACCATACTTGCCTCTGCTTCATGTGCTAGTATCATATTTTTCAGCTATATCTTATTATTCGCAAGTAAAGCCATGTCATAGCAAAATCCAGGTCACAATGTGTTCACAACCTGTTCATCAGATGCACAATGAAAATTAAAAAATGAGTGAACCTTTAATCACCATCACCATGGATACTATATTAACATTTTTAAAATCACACCCTGCAAATATCTCAAGAAGTTCAGTAAGAAAAGCTGTAAAATTGGCATTTCTGATCCCAACCACTACAATCTGCAATAACTGTGTCATCCTTGCCAAAGGTAGAACAAGTCCTATGAACAAATCCATAGAAAACCTTGTTTTAAAGAAAAGCACTACTGAGAGAATTATCAGTTTACAAGCAGATTTGTCTTCAAATTCCTTTTAACAAAGAAAAAAAATCTTTAAAATGTACGGATGCACATGACATCACTGTAATCACTCAAGAGCAGTTCTTTGGTCATTCAAGATTGCTTTGTAATGATCCATAGCATGAAGGTCAGTACTGCAACAAAAACTGCAAACAGTTTGCATTTCATGTCAATTTCCTCACCCAACAACCTATTTGCAAACTGATAAGAGTACTGAAACTTTTGAACTTTGGTGTTGGAGAAGATTCCTGAACATACTATAGACAGCCGAGAGAACAAATAAATGAATCATTGAACAAATGAACCCAGAGCTCTCATTCAAGGCAGAACTGATCAGAACAGGCTTAAATAATCCTACTTCTGGCAAATTATGTGAAGACCATTCTCCCTGGAGAAGGCTCTAAAGCTGGGAAGGTGGAAGGAAAGACAAAAAGAGGATGACCAGCATCAAGGTGAAAGAACTTAGTTGCAGTAATGATGATTGCATACTTATCGGCTTTTTACTCACGTAAACTAGGGAGTGACCCTAACATTTTGAGAACATGTATTTTCTTAACAGGGATGTTATTATTTACTATTAATGTCAGTACTATTTTTTAATATATTGTAAAAAGTGACGTCTATTGCTGGTCTACGACCATAATAAAGTTGTTGTTGTTGTTGTTGTTGTTGTTGTTGTTGTTGTTGTTGTTGTTGTTGTTGTTGTTGTTGTTGTTGTTGTTGTTGTTATTATTATTATTATTATTATTATTATTATTATTATTATTATTATTATTATTATTATTATTATTATAAAAGCTTGAAGGACCACAATGGGGTTAGATCATAATGGAAAAGATTTGTCTATCTGGTCATTAACAATCAATAACAACTTGATAGGGTATGTAATTAATCAATCATGTGAACTAGAATGCAATAATAAATTCATAGTAGTATTCCAATTTGGAAAAGGGAAAAACGTACAAGCAAAAATACATATGTTAAAAATCCACTATAATTCAAACATCAGTTTTAAGGACCAGTTATAGATGAAACAAGCATACCAGAATGGATAAGGAGAAGAAATGGGTTTAAAAATGCCAATAAACGTTTGTGTAAACTTTTAAAAAGGTGATATAAGTACATGCTAGAATGAATAAGGTACTGGAAAGACTGAGAAATAGACTAGATTTGTGGCAGGTTTGTGTGCTTCTCTTGTCCAGCCCATCTGGAAGGGTCAGAACTGAATATAAGTTCTAAGCCCACAGGTCTTCTTCTGTTCAGAATATGTTTTGTGCTGCTGAACTATCACAACCCACTTTTAATAGATATGCTACTGAATTATGAGGTTATGTACTGAAATATACTAGCTTCTATGCAAGACTTCCATAAAAAAGGAATTTAATCAATTCAGTATTATGGTAATAAATATATAAAACAGAAAAGCTAGAAGATTAAAGCTAATTGCAGGACAGGTCTGGTATTTTGGCTTAATACAGTGCATTAAATGAGACTTTGTATCCTAGCTAATTAATTGTGAAGGTCATAAAGTACATTTTAAGTATATTTAAATGCACTTGGACAAGTATCAGCAAACAATCAAAGGGTAGTTTTATGACGGCACATAATTTAGCAGTGATGCTTTGTATTTGCCCGTTTCGTGTAATAGGTTTGAAATAAGCACCACTCACTGTCAAGCACAATGCAAAGTCTGAATTGACAATGCAGCAGAGAATTTACTTTTTTTTCCTCCTTTTTTTCTTCACAGCTGAAGTTATTATCACAACTGCTGGAGAATTTGTGAGATTGGGAGATAAGAATCATAATGATCCATTGGGGACTCGTCAATCACGGCAAACTGCTACCAGAATCGAAATTACATCTGCATTTGAATTAGCAACATTACTCGCCAATTTAGTTCAGAGTGAACATTTTTCCATTGAAGATGGAATTAAATTAGAAAATGAGTGAGTCTTTAATTTCCAGATTATAAATCACTGAAAATAATTCAGCTTCTGTACCTTAAGGCCAATTACATTATCCTAAGCGACATTTTATCTCACAACCTTCCAAGTGATTTCATGATGAGGAACCATCATACAAATCAGTTTTGCTCTAGTAGCAAGAAATATATCTACACAGAGTTACACATAAAATAGCAGGAAGGGATTTAATGTGGAAGCTTACTTTACATGAATTGTGGATATCTTATGACAGATTTTTCCTACAGTGAGCTATAGACCAGTGATGGTCAATTTGGGATGTCCAGCTTTTAAATCCAAAATTTAAAAAGGATTGTATAAGATATAGTCATCTATTTCTCCTCCAATCTTCAGATAATTTTTAAATCTATATTTAGAGAAAAAAATAAAAAACTGATTAGTTGTAAGAAAATTATTTTGATTAAAATAAAAACAGAAACTTGTTTGAAGGCTTCTGTAGCACAAATACAAAAAGTAGTTGCCATAAGGAAATAGACAATACTGAAATTAGGAATGATAGAACAGATTATATATAAAAATAAACCAGAATAAAATTGATATTGTTTTTTAAAGTGTTTTACACAAATTAAGGTACATTTCAGGATATAAAAATATTAATATTTAACACTTTTATGAATCATGATTTTACTTAAAATGATTTTTGCCTCATCTACCACCTAATACACAAATTAATATTATTGACTTTTGCAAAAATATTTGAATAACAATTTTACCTGTTTTAATTTGTTTAAATTGTGCATAATAAAAAAAATAATAGGATTTGATAAGTGGATAAAGGGACAAATCCAATCTGATCATCTGGCTGACTGGCAATGAAGCATAATAATAATATATTACATTTATATGTGGGCCAACTCTCAGTGAGTCTGGGCAACATATGAACAAGTAGTGTGTTGCATCCTCAAGGCCAAGCTATTGTTGTGCCCAAAATCAAGAACAAGCTAATATGCTTATATGCTCTATACAATACTTATCCTCATAACAAAGATCCCCAGAATTTTCCTTCACCTCTTATGAGATACAAGATCATTCATCTGTCTATGTCATCTTACTAGACACGGGGCAGAGGAGATACTTCTATAGTCCAATACCTCATCCGAATTGGTATTTTTAGTATCCTCTTCTTGAAGAAGCATCCCTCTAATGGCAGACCCAACTTGATTAACTAACAGTAGAAGAGAGGAGAAAGGAAGACCTATAAAAGACAACATTAGCTGCTTTTAGCAACAGCCCCAACAGCAGTTACTCAAGGCAGAAATAGAAACCATCATTGCTGCCATTACTCTCACTTTACCATATTTTCCCTCTCCTCTCCTCTCCTCTCTCTTCCTTCCGTAAGTATAGCACTACACTATCCAGAACTGTTGCTGTGAGGGGCAGACAGTAAAACAAAGAGTACTCGATACAAGGAAGCTGTTGGTATTATATAACTTTCTTTTATTGCATCCTCATGGTTCTATTTTTGAAAAGTGAATTAAACTTAAACATATGGCATCATGTTGTCCAGGCTTGCCTCTCATTTGTTAGAAAATTAATCCAGCTGCTGAAAGTTAACTTTTGTATAGTCAACTTTTAGTTAACAAATCCCATGAGAACATAATCATGTTTTTGTAGTTGTCCAAGGTCAATGTAGCCCAAATTCTTCATAGATTCAATGTTGGTGTTACAAGAGCCTGCAACTCAGCCCTATTTCTGCCCCTTCTAGAAACATCCTTTTAGCATTCATAAGAATATCATTTTGCCTGTTGGATCCTCAATATTATTCCAGATTCAAGTCCATTCTCTCTTTATTCCCTTCTCACTATAGCTTATAGATTTTTCAGAAAGCACAATTAGAAATAAATTTTCACGGGGCAAAACTGATTAATTTCATTGTGAAATATGTAGACCAAGACCATGATTTTAAAAAGTCTGATTGGAGGAGAGGTAAATCATGCTTTATTATGCCCCTGAATGTTTTTAATTGTATAGAACACACAAGCATCAAGACATGAATTTAAGATTGTGCCTTTATTATGATAGTCCTTATAACTTAATCCAGCCAGTGTCTTAAACTTTAAAAGAGCTGATTTTAGCTCTTTAGAGAGCCTAAGAAAAATTCCATGGTGAAAATCCTAAAGGGGAAAACAACTCAAGAAACATGGAAAACTCTGAAAAATATGATCACAAAAGCCACTGGGCATAATATTACTGAAAAAGAAAAACAAGAAATCCAAGAAGAAACCAGCACATGGTTTGATGTGCAATATGGTTGCACAAAGATCTCTCTGATAAATTGAAAGACAAAAAGGACAAGTACAAAAAATGGAAACAGGGACACATAACTAGAGCTGAGTATCAGCAGGTAGCCTGTATCTGCAACGATGAAGTCAGGATAACAAAGACTTGCAACAAAAGTCAAAGATAATTTTTTTAAAAAAGTTTATTTCAACATATAAATAACAAAAAAAAGCCAAGGAAACAGTAGGTCCATTTAAGAGAGAAGAAGGAAGTAATAGGCAGTAGAGAGAAAACAGAGCTGCTTCACTCATTCTTTGCATCAGTCTTCACACAAAAAGAAACTATAACCCAACTTACAAAAAAACTAACTGTAAAAGACAGACTAGAAATAAAAATTAAAATAAACAAGAAAATGGTAGAGAACACCTATCTGATCTTGATGAATATAAATCATCACCTGATGGATTACATCCCAGAGTTCTGAAGGAGCTGGCAGATGTTATCTCAGAACCATTGCACCATGTCTTTAAAAAATCCTAGCACACTGGGGAATTACCTGAGGATTGGAAAAGAGCTGATGTGGTTCCCATCATCAAAAAGGTGGGAAAAAACCAGACGCAGGAAACTACAGACCATTCAGCTAATACCTGGAAAGATACTGGAAAAGATAATAAGAAAAACAGATCTGCGAATATCTAGAAACAAATAAAGTTATAACTAAAAGCCAGCATGGATTTGTTAAAAACAGATCATGCCAAACCAATCTTATTTCATTCTTTGACAAAGTGTAGTAGTAGATCAGCAAAATTCTGTGGACATAATATATTTAGACTTCAGCAAGGCATTCGACAAAGTAGACCACAACCTATTCTTGGTAAGCTAGAAAAATATGGGATAGATAGTGTTATGTCCTGGGACTGCTGAATGACTCAGCAGGCTCAGGAGGCTGCAGAAGGCCCGGGCAATCCACATGGTTGCCTGGGACCAGACAGGCTGTCTCCAGCTTTGTGCGCATGCGCAAGGCGGGAGACTAGCCTTGCGTTGATTGGCTGACGCTGTCCCTTGCAAGGGAGTATAAAAGGCCCTGGCACCATTTTGTGTTCGGTTCTGTTCGTGATCTCAATAAAGAGTTGTGTTTGTTACTCCTGCCTCGCCTCGATGTCTTTTCGGCTGAAACAGAACATTGGCGACAAAGGTGGGATATGCTGCAAACAACAGGAGAAGCTAGGCTGACTTACCAGAGAAGGCCTGAAGCGCTGGGAAGTTCGGTGTCCAGAGGAAGCGATTGCCTGCCAGTACGAAAACGCTGGAGGTGAGCTCGGCTTTGAGGGACCCCTTCTCATTCCTTGCAGCGAGAGGCATCGAAGAGGTTACAGGCTGTAATGATGTCAAAGCTGGGCCGTCTGTCGGAATTTGATACTTCTCACCCTGAGCGCTGGAGTTCCTATGTGGCGCAAGTGGAAAATTACTTGCGAGTAAATAAGATCCAGGAAGACGGCCTTAAAGCTGCTACATTGCTGTGTGTCTGTGGGCAAGAGATTTTTGACATTGCAGAGAATCTTGTAGCCCCAGCACCACTGGAGTCTATTGTGTATGCTGACTTAAAGAGGATGCTGCGAGAATACTTTGAACCCAAGCTTTCAGTAATTGCGTGGAGGCATGCATTTGAGCAGAGGGACCAGAGGCCTGGTGAGTCTGCTGCGGACTTTGTTGCTGCCTTAAGACAAGCAGCTAGACAGTGCGAGTTCAAGGATCTGGAAGAGAGGCTTCGGGATCGCTTGGTTTGCGGACTGCGAAGTCGTGAGCTGCAACAGAAACTTTTTGCAAAAGAAGATCTCATTCCAAGATGCTTTGAGAGAGATTGCAGCTGAAGAAGCAGCGGGCGGCACTGTGAAAGCCTTGCGGCTCGCCAGGAACCCTCCGGCAGTGACCTCAATCCATCAAGATGTCGCTCGAGAGGTATCTGAAGCAGATCCAGAAGAGGAGGTGGACAGGCTTCAGCAGGCAGAAGAGAAGAGGCCTCAAGGGCGCAGAGAAAAAGCGACAGCATCCCCTCGGTGTTTCGGTTGTGGAGGACGCCACAAGCGAAATGATTGCTGGTTTCGCTCCGCTACCTGCCGGGCATGTGGCAGGCAAGGCCACATTGCATCTGTCTGTTTGGGTTGCCAGAAGGAACGGTCTGCAAAAGAATTGCCTCTGAAAGGTACCAAGGTCCCCAGCCAACACAGGGTGGGCTTCTGCGTGTCCCGTAGGGGCATTTTCAAAACTGGGGTTCACCGGCCACTTAAAAAGAAGCTTCACATTGACGTGAAGTTGCAAGGGGTTCCCATGTCGATGGAGTTGGACACAGGGTCCGCTCTATCAATCATTTCCTTTGACACCTTCAATAAGGTCTGCAACAGAAGTGGCCTACGAGTTAAACTCAGGCCTTCAAGTTTAATCCTTACTGACTTCCAGAATTCCAGAGTCAACGTGAAGGGGGAGGCCACGCTCAGGGTGCAGCATAGGAATTTTGAGGGGCTGTTAGATGTGGTGGTAGTTGGGGGTGATCGTGCGAGCCTCATTGGGCTCGATTGGTTCGAGGCCCTTGGAATTCAAGTGACTGGACTTCACAATCTGCAAATGTCAGGTCTTGCACAAGTTTGCAAGGAGTTTGCTGATGTGTTCAGTTCAGAGCTTGGCTCATTCAAGGGGCCTCCCATTGCTTTACGTTTAGACCCAGCCATCACACCCATCAGGATCAAGCCCCGAAGGGTGCCCTTTGCCTTAAAAAACAAAATAGATGTAGAGCTGGACAAGCTGATCCAGCAGGGCATTTTAGAGCCTGTGGACTCTAGTCCATGGGAAACACCTATAGTCACGCCACTGAAGGCCAATAGAGAAGTCCGGATTTGTGCGGACTATAAATGTACACTTAATAAGGCATTGCAGCAGCATGCCTATCCGGTGCCTGTGGTGAGCCACATTTTGGCCTCCCTCAAGGGGGGGGGCGGATCTTTGCAAAGCTTGATTTGGCTCAGGCCTATCAACAGTTACCTGTTGATGAGGCAACGGCTGAGGCCCAAACAATTGTGACGCACCGGGGAGCCTTTAAGGTCAAAAGGCTGCAGTTTGGGGTTAATGTAGCCCCTGGCATATTCTAGAGCATGATGGAGAGAATGCTCCGGGGTATTCTGGGGGTCTGTCCCTATTTTGATGATGTCCTCATCGCTGGGGAGTCATCTGTGAACTTAGCTGAGAGGCTGAGGGCTGTCTTGCTGCGTTTCCGCCAAGCAGGGCTGAAGCTGAAGCAAAATAAGTGTAAAATTGGAATCACCTCCACTGAGTTCTTGGGATTCCGTATTGATGCTGAAGGCATCCATCCTTCGGAATCCAAGCTTCAAGCAATTCAGCAGGCCCCAAGCCCCCAGTCGAAGAGTGAGCTTCAAGCCTTCCTGGGACTGTTAAATTTTTACCATTCATTCCTTCCCCACAAGGCTGCAGTGGCTGAGCCGTTATACCGGCTCTTGGACAAACAGGCTCCATGGAAATGGACTAAGGTCCATGAAAGGAGTTTCACAGAGGTCAAGGCCTTGCTCTCTTCAAATGCGGTTTTAGCCCATTTCAATGAGCAATTGCCTGTATGCATAGCCTGTGATGCATCCCCTTATGGGGTTGGGGCTGTGCTGAGCCATCTCAAGGATAATGGGACACAAGTCCCTGTGGCCTACTACTCCAGGACTCTCTCATCTGCAGAGCGTAATTATGCGCAGATTGACAGAGAAGCCTTGGCAATAGTGGCTGGAATAAAGAAATTCCATGATTTCTTGTATGGCCACCGTTTCACGGTTTACACAGACCATAAACCTTTGCTGGGGTTGTTTACAACAACAAAACAAACCCCACACATTATATCTCCTAGAATGCTGAGATGGTCAATTTTCTTGTCAGCATATGACTACACTCTGGTTCACAAACTGGGTAAAGAAATGGGCCATGCAGATGGTCTCAGCAGATTACCTTTACAACAGATAGAGGCAGATCCTGCTCCTGCTCTTCACATTCTCTCCATTCAGGAATTGCCTGAATTTCCCCTCAATGCTAGGGACGTGGCTGCAGAAACTGCCACTGATCACACGCTTACACGCGTGCTGACATGGGTGTTGTCAGGATGGCCTGACACGTGCCTGGGTGCAGAATTCCAGAGTTTCTGGCAAAGGAAGCACGAGCTTTCTACTTTCAAAGGGTGTCTCCTGTGGGGCAGCAGGGTAGTCATCCCAGCCTCATTGAGGACCAGAGTCTTGTTCTCTCTGCATGAGGGACATCCGGGAATAGTCCGGATGTAGGCGCTAGTGCGTAGCCACCTCTGGTGGCCTGGGCTCGATAAAGAGATCGAGGCCCAGGTGCATGGGTGCCAAGTGTGCCAACAGTCAAGGCCAGAAATGCCCCAGGCCCCTGTACATAGGTGGGAGGAGACACATACCCCATGGTCGAGGGTACACATCAACTACGCTGGGCCCTTTCAGGGGCAATTCTTCCTTCTCCTCATGGACAGCCATTCCAAGTGGCTAGAGGTTGTTCCTGTCTCCTCCACTACTACTGCTAGGACCATCCAGGTGCTGAGAGGAATCTTCACCTCACATGGTCTTCCAGATGTCCTTGTCTCAGACAACGGACCCCAATTCACATCTTCTGAGTTTCAGGGCTTCCTTCAAGCCAACATGATCCAGCATGCCACATCTGTGCCATTTCATCCAGCTTCCAACGGACAAGCTGAGCATATGGTGCTACGACCAAAGATGTGTTAAAGAGACTCACTCACGGAAACTGGCATCACAGGTTAGCTGACTTTCTTCTTTGTCACTGCACCACATCTTGCACTGCAACTGGAAAGAGCCCAGCTGAACTCCGCTGGGGTCACAGACTCATCACTAAGCTGGACAGGTTGCACCCCGACCGGGTGGCTTCACAGGTGTCACAACCACGGGCACCTAGGAGACTACAGGTGGGTGATCCGGTCTGGGCAAGGAACTATGGACCTGGACATCTCTGGGTGACAGCAGTGGTATGCAAGGTCTCGGGGCCGCTGTCATACGAAGTGGCCTTGGATGATGGTTGTGTGATCCAACGTCACATTGACCAACTGCGCTGGAGGCTTTCCAGCCACCCTTCCGCTCCTGGCTCTGCTCTGGGGGGGGAAACCACAATTACGATTGTGGACCACAGTTTCTCCATGAAGGTGGATCTTCAAATGTTCCTGCACATGTTCCTGAAGGGGTTTTTGCCATAGAGGTGGCTCCTGACTCTGGCACAGGCACCGGGTCTATGGGACATTGCTGTCAATTGGCTACTCAGGCCACTCCAGCTGCTGGTCTTGGGCTCAAAGGACAGTGTTCCCAAGAGGGGTCCATTGTGGATTTGGGGAACTCCACCCCACCACTGGACTTGGTGAACTCCACCCCACCAAGGAACTCTGGTTTCGGTTTAGCGGATCCAGCCAGTCAGCAGTTTGGAGGATTGCCTGGGTCTCGGGGGCATCAAAGTCCTGGTTTGCCTAGCCCAACAGGCGAGATGGCACGCCAGGCACAAACGCTGGCTCCAAGAAGGTCAGAGCGGGCCAAGGGTCCACCCAAACACCTAAAGGACTATGTGAGGTTCCTGTCATGTATTGGGGAGGCTTAATAGTTCTGTAGAACTCAGGACACACTCATAGAAGAGTGTTCTATTGAGCCTGCAACACTATGAGGTATTCTTGTAAATACAAGAAATGGAATGAAGGGGTCTGCCAGTGTGCAGGCATAACTGTGTTAGAAATAATATCAGGATAATGACACACATGTATATGTAGGTTGCTCTAAAACTCTAAGTATTCACTTATTGTTTTATCCAAGAGGGGAGGGGTGTTATGTCCTGGGACTGCTGAATGACTCAGCAGGCTCAGGAGGCTGCGGAAGGCCCGGGCAATCCACGTGGTTGCCCGGGACCAGACAGGCTGTCTCCAGCTTTGTGCGCATGCGCAAGGCGGGAGACTAGCCTTGCATTGATTGGCTGACTCTGTCCCTTGCAAGGGAGTATAAAAGGCCTTGGCGCCATTTTGTGTTCGGTTCTGTTCATGATCTCAATAAAGAGTTGTGTTTATTACTCCTGCCTCACCTGATGTCTTTTCGGCTGAAACAGAACAGATAGCATCACTACCAAATAGATTTGTAACTGGCTCACAAACTGTACTCAATGAGTCATCCTTAATGGTACTACATCTACATGGAGGGAAGTAAGCAATGGGATATCACAAGGTTCCGTCTTAGGCCCAATATTCTTCAATATTGTCATAAATGACTTGGATGAGAGAATAGAAGGGGAACTCATCAAATTTGCAGATGACACTAAGATGGCAGGAATAGCCAACACCCTAGAAGATAAGCTCAGAATCCAAAAAGATCTTGACAGACTTGAACAATGGGCCCTATCCAACAACATGAAATTTAATGTGGAGAAAAGCAAGGTTTTACACTTGGGAAAAACCAAAGGTACAAATACAGATTAGGCAAAACCTGGCTCAAAAAAGTAACTTTGAGAGGTATCTTGGGGTCCTAGTGGATGGTCACTTAAATATGAGCCAGCAGTATGTAGCAGCAGCCAAAAAAGCTAATACAATCCTTGGTTGTATAAATAGACGCATAGAATCAAAATCACATAAAGTATAGTACCGCTTTATAAAGCCTTAGTAAGGCCACACCTGGAATACTGCATCCAGTTTTAGTCACCACATTACAAAAAAGATGTTGAGACTTTGGAAAAAGTGCAAGGAAGAACAACGAAAATGATTAAAAGTCTGGAGACTAAAACATATGAAGAACAGTTGCAGGACTTGAGTTTGGCTAGTCTAGAGAAAAGGAGTAAGGGGGACATGATAGCAGTATTCCAGTATTTGAGAGGTTAGCACAAAGAGGAGGGGATCAACTTATCTTCCAAAGCACCAGAGGGAAGGACAAGAAACAATGGATGGAAACTAATCAAGGAGAGAAGCAACCTGGAATTAAGGAGAAACTTCCTAACAGTGAGGACAATTAACCAGTGGAACAGCTTGCCATAGAAATTGTGGTTGCTTCATCATTGGAGGATTTTAAGAAGAGACTGGACAGTCACTTCTCTGAAATGGTATGGGGTCTCCTGCTCGAGCAGGGGGTTGGACCAGAAGACCTCCAAGGTCCCTTCCAGCTCTATTTCTGCTTGACTAACTCACACTGATGATGTTACTAGTTGGGCAATGAAAAGTCTGCAAGCAAACAACCAAGCACAGAGAGCACCAAGGACTCTATAGTTCCAAAAATAAATGGTAGAACTGTGCAAGGCTTCAGTTTAAACGTAAAAGATGTTTGGAACAGGTGTGGGTAAGCATGTAGCACCCACCAGCAAGTTCTTAAATCCAAACTGTCTCTTCTCAAGATCATGTTTCTGTTGGCAGAGATGGCAGCTGTGAAATCCCAAGAGACACCAAATTTAAGGAGTTCCCAGTGCTAGATCAGTATCCTCACACTTTCTGAAGTCCCCTCTTTTTTTATTAGTGCCGCCCAACCCTAATGAACATTTAATGTTAGATTTCCATTTCTATTTCCAGATATTCTGATAGGTCTGTAGAATGGAGACATAATCGGTGGCTGAAAAGGGAAAGATCTCTCCCACACGAAGATATTTCTCTACACATCTAAATAGCCACTTTTAATATAATATTTTCAGTTCCTTTAAAAAATTAATACTATAATTTAGCATGTTTTTAAGTCCTCAGAATGTTCTAAAGCTGCTAAATGGATTTCCGAAGAATTTCAATCAGAAGGAGCAAAGATTTCCTTCCCTTCAACCCAGACAGTTTGATCAACTGGCCTTTCATTTTGAAAGACTATATTGCAATTAGCTGATCCTGTTTCCCTCCGTCAGGCCTAACTTCATATCTCTCATTATCTGACTTTTTAATCATGCTGTAAGATAGTGTGATTCTATTTATTTAATTTCTGAAAATGTAGCAAAATAATGATAAATGCAAGAGTGCCATATTTAATGGAAAGTGGAAGTGGAACACTAACTTGCCGTTTCTAATGGTATTATAGTATTCACCTCTTCTGCTTTCAACATATTTAATTATGTATGAGTCTCTCTCTCTCTCTCTCTTTCTTTAGAGAAAAATAAAAGCTACGCTCAAATAATGTGAAACGTCTACAGGAAAGGAGATTTGAAGATGATAAATGTTATTTAGAATCTCCATGATATGATTCATATTGTGATGTGATTGGAAACAATATTAAAACCTACCCGGGCTATTATACCTAAATTTTTGTTTCCATTCATGCAATATTGCTGCTGCTTAATATGATTTCTATTTACTTTGTTCCATTGTTAGAGTTTTATTGAGGTTGTGTTGGTTTTATCAAGCCAATCTTGACTGGAAATGGAGGTCAGAAAATCCAAAGCACAGGCAAAAAAAGAGCAACTTCTATTATACAGTCTCTATGCCATGAAATTAAAGTGAAAACATTCACTCTAAAGTAAACTCTTTCTTTGCTGTCCTTCTACTATAATATTTTATTTAACACAAGTTCTGACAGTCTGATATTTAAAAACTTTACAATTTCTCATAATCTAATTTTATGCCTCTTTCCTATAAAGTAGCATTAAAGCTTTTCCTTTAAAAAATTAAATAAATTTAATGAATTCATTGGAGAGCTTCAAATCTGGTTATTACTACCATTAATAAAGAAATGAATTTGAAAGGTTATTGTAATGATAATTTAACTACATTCAGTAGTGCTATTATTGGTCAAGGCAGTAACGTACACAAATCCATTAATTTGTGTTCCTTCCTCGTCAATGCTAAAGGACAGCTTTATTGGGATGCAGTTTAGCAAAACAAGATAGCTGAAATGCTTTATAAATCATGCATTTTTCTCCTCATAGTGACTTATGAGCAATAAAGGGGAGTTATATACATTGGGGACAAGGGGACCAAATATTCAAGCTAGTACCCACTAGATAGATTCCTATAAAATTTCCAAATCTTTGATTAAATATCAAGGGAAGAGTTCACCAGGAAACTCCTTACTATGTTTTTTTTTCCTCTAAATGATACTTTCTGAGCTGAAATTCAGACAGCTAAGACGTAGCAGAGTCATATTATAGATATGTGAAGAACAAAAACAAAATGAATTACAATAATAAGATAAGAATCTTCTTCATTTAAAGATGAAGTGGTTCAAATTCATGAATAAATTTTGGGGTTAAAAGCTGTCTCAAATTGCTGTTACTGCCATTTCTTCTCCTCCTCCTCCTCCTCCTCCTCCTCCTGATGCTTTTGCTTCTATTAGACAATAAAAAGCAAAGCTTACAGACTTGAGAGCTCAAATGATAAAGGAAGATTTCACTGTATTATAAATCAACATTGATCTGTTAGCCTCTGTTCTGTTACTTCTGATTCTGGATGTTGTTGTTTTTTCCAGAACTGATGCTTTCTTTTCAGATATCCTCTTCTCATTCAACTTGATTTGAAATAGCAAATCATTATTTCTTTGCTTTCAGTCTTTGTATATGTTTGTGTCAACATTGCTTCCAGTAGTTCTGCATACACTAACTCTGATTGCTCAGCCAAGTTCAGAGTCCTTCTTGTCACCAGATGTCCAGGAACCTTAACACCTTGTGTGGTCCTCTTTGATTCAGGCCACAACTGACCTGGTATAGGTTTTTGTTAGTTATGTCTCACTGTATTCTTTATGGGAGAATACATCTGGCTCTTCTGATGAGTATAGTTGAACCTCTAACATAGCTCTCATCTTTGTCAGAGCATGCATGGTTATTAGGGTTCATCGCATCATCAGCCTGATGTTTAGAATATTAGTAGTAGCAGTAATCTGCAGTTAGATTCACAATCTAATACTGACAAAAGCTTAATAATTCAAGTCCTAACTAAGGACCTAAGAATTAATAAGGTGATGTCTAAGGGCGTAGGCAGTTCATTTCCAAGCAAGGTAGGGGGGGGGGTTGTTTGGTTTTTGGGTTTTTTTTTAAAAAAACGGGGTGTTCAAGTGTGATAAATTCAGTACTTCCAAATATCAAAGGAGTACTTAAGGTATTTGAAATTCAAGTACTTTGGCCACATAATGAGAAGGAAGGACTCACTGGAGAAGAGCCTAATGCTGGGAAAGATTCAGGGCAATAGAAGAAGGGGACGACAGAGAATGAGGTGGCTGGATGGAGTCACTGAAGCAGTAGGCGTGAGCTTAAATGGACTCCAGAAGATGGTAGAGGACAGGAAGCCCTGGAGGAACATTGTCCATGGGGTTGCGATGGGTCGGACACGACTTCGCAACTAACAACAACACTTAAGGTATTGCTTCAAGGCAGTGGTGGGATTCAGCTGGTTCGCACCAGTTTGGCAGAACCAGTAGCTAATTTTGTGTTGCCTAGGCCCAGAATGGACTTCCGGAAGCGGCATCCACACATAGAACCGGTTGTTCACATATTTAAATCCCACCACTGCTTCAAGGGCAGCAATCACGATTAGTATAACAGCAGGTTTATTTTTCCATAAGCATCCCATTTTAATCTACAGGTCCCTGTATTTCATAATTTTTTTCAGATTGCTTTATCTAAATCCTAGCATCATCTATCATCAACGAATCAGACTTTCTTCTTTTCAATGACTGTTATATCAGGCATGTTATCAATAAGGGGCTTGTCTGTTTGAATTTAAAGTCCCATGAGATTTTACTCCAAAACTGGAACAAAAAGGAACCATCAGGATGATCACAGGAATAGAAAGTAAATTCTGCAAAGAGAAAATAATGAAGCCTTTGGAGAGTAATTTTTAAATGCATGAAAAGATATCACACAGGGGAAAGAAGGCAAGCATATATAATTGCACAATGTATGACATGGAACAGTGAATTCAAACTTCTGGAAGACAGACTCCTGTTGAATGTAATTTTTTTTTTTAACAGAATATGTTCAAGCAAAGGTTAGCAGCCATTAATTGAGAATACTTTAATTTGGATTCCTACTCAAAGCATGGGATTTGATTTATTCACCAAAATGGCCCTTTCCAACTATTATTTTCATTTGACCATGGAAGCGCATCACTTGGCTGCAAGCTCTAGGAAAACATGCAAAACATACAAACTAATTCTGCCAGTTTGGAAAATTATAAGAAACACCTGATCTTTGAACTAAAGACTGGCTAAGATCTCATGGCTGTTGCCACTATAGCAATTAGCGGTTAGCAGTTGTTTTATATACTTTT
Source organism: Azemiops feae (assembly GCA_023970755.1). Lineage (NCBI taxonomy): Eukaryota > Metazoa > Chordata > Lepidosauria > Squamata > Viperidae > Azemiops > Azemiops feae. Next base: position 551,147 of record JALGBA010004003.1, on the reverse strand, counting down.
CATTTGCCCCACTCCATTTCTGATTATTTTTATCAACTATTGGAAGAACAGCTTTAATGTCCATCTTGAATCCAATTTTCTTTGGTAGCATTTGACATATTTAAATCTAGTTCTATTTACACAGTAGAAGTATCTGATTTGATTGAGAATGTCGTGACATATCGTGTGGACCACCGCAGTCAATCAACTGAAGGAAACTGAATCTGAAGACACTGAGATAAAAAAGAAAGTGGCATTGAATAAAAGTCATCAAAACAATATAGATATTCACTGAAGTATAACCATATTAATATTATTTTATCAGTAGTATTCATTAGATATATTTTTGGAAGGAGATACATTTTGAATTTTAAATTAGCATAACTTCATGCAGAGCACATTTGAGCTTCCTGTTAAGCAGAAAACCTGCACATTTTCCCCAGTGAAGCACGAGACAAATATAAAATTGTCACTAATAGCCTTTACTTTCTTAGTGTTCATGATCTGTCTTAGATGCAGCAACTAATATGTGTCCCATGTGAACATGCCAATAGAACTCTTAATATCAGTTTCCAAATCAGTTATCAGGATTGGGACTATGATAAAATCCCAGTAAAATAAGAAAAATAAATTATTTCTAACTAAGTATATTTGTATCTCTTTAGGTTAGACTCTTGCACCACAACCGGACTGGCTTTGATATATCACCCTATGCTATTTTCAGGTTAATCTGGTTTGAGTTTAACATATTGAGAGAACCAATATCAGTGGACGTGAAGCGTGGTTTATAGTTTATACTAATAACTTATGTGTGCATCCAACCAATAACCACAGTTAAGATGTAAAGTTTGTACCCACTCATGGAGTTCAATTGGTGTTATTTCACATAGGGAGATTGAATTTTCAGGCTAATACTATAGTTTTTGGAACAATTTCTTGCATATCATTTGATTCAGGCAATGGCAAACCTATTAACAGTATCTCTCTCTCTCTCTCTCTCTCTCTCTCTCTCTCTCTCTCTCTCTCTCTCTCTCTCTCCCATTTTTTCAAGTCCTTTTTTCTTAAGTTTCTAAGTGTTGTTATTGGAAACATGATTGAAATCTGACCAAAAAAGCACCACATTTTATAATAATATCCTGCAGCAAAAGTATGGCACTGATAACTAAACAATACTTTATCACCTTTGCCTTTTTCAACAGCTCCCATTAATACTGAGATCAGAATGTGAGGCCTTTTATTCCCCTGATGACCAGCTACTGACAGGGCTGGCTCAGGAAATGACACTGAAAAATATTTGCCATGACACAGTCACAAATCACTACTGGACAAGTTTAAAACTCAATATTCTCTAAACTTGCATCTGTTACTTTCTTGTTAGAACATATAAAATATAGTGATTACTTTCTAGATTCCAAAGTATTGAAATATTGATGGGGAATGATGCAAAGAAATTTGCTGCATTTACTAAACCCCAGTTGTCAAAAGGGTTTTTTTTTTTTAAAAAAATGTAACTTTTATGACAGAATTATTGGGACAAATAAAGTTACATTCTGGATTTTTTTAAAGGTAATCATTACCCACAGTTTTTAAACATATATTTATTGCCACATTTTATTTTCTCAGAAATCAATGTGATGTTTAAGTAAGATCATATACTCCTTACTCCTAGTAAGGAATAACCCCACCCCACCCAAAACTCAGTGGAATTTAAATATGATGTTTCAGCACTTACTTTACATTTATAGAAGTTTATATTCTGCCTTTCTACTATAGAATACTGGATAGCTTTTACTGAAAGATTCTGAAGATGGACAATGTCATTTTCAATTTTGTCATCATATTCTCATTAAAGCCAAGCAAAATAAAAGGAGTAACAAGCTATATTATTTTTGTATTATATATGTCTATCAACCTTCTGCTAATGCTACTCACTACCTGATATGTCCTCAACTGCATATTAAATAGCATTGGTCCTTCCCTATGCAAATGTACTTATCACTGTCTGTCTGAAATATAAGAAAATATTGAGATAATAAGTCAAGTTTCATGTTTTCCACCTAGAAACATGTTTTAAAAGTTTTTATCTGAAGGGGAAGCCTCTAACTGATACATTTAGCTGCACTTACATTCCAACAGGACTGAAAAGTAAATCAAGTATATTTTATTCCTCTTACAGGCAGCTTCATCTAAACTCTTCCTCAGAGGTAGGCAACCACAAAATGCTCCTTTCATCTGATGTTCCTTTTTTTTCTTGAGAATAAGATTTTAGCCACAAAAAAATCCTTTAATATGGTGGACACCAGTGGACACCAGTCATGCTTCCATTCCCTCTGATTAACTCTAACATCTCTTTTGATGATTATTCTTTGGACATTCAAAAGTTTTCAGGTTGCCTTCAGAAAAATATTCCATCTGGATCTCTGTTCCCATGCTCCCCACTCCCTCTTATTGATTGATTGATTGATTGATTGATTGATGTGCTCAGCACTTCTACTGTTCAAAGACTTGTCCAATTTATCAGCAGGCAAGTTTATAGATGTGTTTCAAGCCATTCCACAAAATTAGTTTACTCTGCATATAAGTCATATTTTAATTATAAAGTTTCCTGTGGCTTTAGAATGACTACCTGCCTACTCTGTTGTGGTGCACCATTGCTAAAATGAAAAAGCTTTAAACAAATAAAATCAAAAGAAAAGAATAACAGCAAATGGATTAACTTTCTAAGAGGACTAATCTAAACCAAAACTCATGTTGGTTTTCATTTTAAATCACAGGAATAATCCATGTACAATAGTTTAAAATATATATATATTGGATCCTAAGTAATTTCCCCTTCTTTCCCTCTTTCCAACAAGATCAAGTGTAGTATCAGTTTAATATCCGATCTGTCTTCTATCAGTATGCTATATCCTCCTTTGACAGAAGGGTAGACTCAAATATATAATTGCCTTGTTCATTGCCTAATTCTGAACATCCTTAATAAAAGTTGCAATGAAATATTGAGAAGAGTTTTCAAAGACTTGAAGGGAAAAAAATCTTTCATTTTACTCAGTTATTATTCTTGTTATTCTTTGAAATAAAATAACATGGTGTAACAAATATAATGGCAGAAGATACTTTTTTGAGCTTGTACAGAAGAGAATTGAAACAAGTTGATACTAAATATATATATATATATATATATATATATATATATATATATATTTGTCACACATCTTACTAAACTGAATGTCTTTATTAAAAGTAATAATGCAGCTGATTAGATACTTTGACATTAATGCAGATGAAATATCATTCATTGTCCATATGAATGTTTATAAATACTATATCATAAGATAAAGTGAATGAAAATGTTGAGGCATAATGATTTGTCGAGGAACCTTGTTACCTTGAGGAAAAATGTATCAGAATGATATATCAGTAAACCTAAGCCACCATAAGAAAAGTCAGAGGACAGTTCCAGAATACTTCTAGGATTGTGCAATAAAAATATTTCTATTGACGTTGTGCAACAAAGCAAACATTTTAAAAGAGTAAACATTATAGGCATACGTGCCACAATCTCATTATTTATTCATTTGTCTGTAACCCTATTTTCTATTTTTATCAAAAGGAAATTCATTATTCTATTTGCTACAGAATGTTATATTCAGACAGACAGAAGAAAG